>CAUYQV010132472.1:0-45235 GCA_963574575.1 Galagoides demidoff
GGGACCACAGGCGCCCGCCACAACGCCCAGCCATTTTTTGGTTGCAGCCATCATTGTTGTTTGGCAGGCCCGGGCTGGGGATTCGAACCCGCCACCTTAGGTGTACGTGGCTGGCGCCTTAGCTGATTGAGCCACAGGCGCGGAGCCAAAACAAACTTTTCTTAAAAAAACTGTTTTAGGGGAAATCAGAAAAGTAGAATACAATTCTATGCACAGAGTATCGTCAGTGTATAATGTAAACTGCTGATAGAAACAGGCAGGAATATGAAAAAACAAAGTTGATGCTTACAGTGTGGGAGTACTAATTCACTAGGCAAAGTATTTAACCATTGCAACTTCAGTTAGTCCTCACAACCCTTCTATAAAACACTAATTACTCTCCAAGTTTACAGGCTCAGAAGGTTAAATAACTTTTCCAGCTTGAAACAGAGCTAAGGATGAAATCCTGATCTGACAGCAATTTTCAGTGCTTACTTAGGCTGGATGCAGTGGCTCACACCTGTAATCTTAACACTCCGGGAGGCTGAGGCAAGTGGATTGCCTGAGCTCAAGAGTTCAAGACCAGCCTGAGGTAGAGTGAGACCCCGTCTCTACAAAAAATAGAAAAACTAGCCAGCCGTTGTGGTGGATGCCTGTAGTCCCAGCTACTTGGGAGGCTGAGGCAGGAGGATTGCCGGAGTCCAAGAGTTTGAGGTTGCTGTGAGGTATGATGCCATAGCACTCTACTGAGGGCAACACAGTGAGATTCTATTTCCAAACAACAATTTTAAAAAACTCACTTAATATGACTTGCTTTCATTTTATGATATATTTGACTAAAAAATTTAGTATTTTTTAAAATTGTAGTTAAAATAATTTAATTCCTATCTCTACAAACAGTACACAGATCTCCTGGGCCTCAGGACTTCCTAGTCTTAGGGCCCACCCTATAGGCCACCTCAGAGTACAGACACAAAGAGTAGCCCAGGTCCATCATGAATGGCCTGTGTGTGTGTGTGTGTGTGTGTGTGTGTTTTTCTTTTTTTGAGACAGAGTCTCAAGTTGTCACCCTGGGTAGAGTGTCCTGGTGTCATAGCCCACAGCAAACTTGTAACCTCCAACTCGTGGGCTCAAGTGATCCTCTTGCCTCAGTTTTTCTATTTTTAGTAGAGATAAGGTCTCACTTTTGCTCAGGCTAGGCCTGAACTCCTGAGCTCAAGCAACCCACCGCCTCAGCCGCCCAGAGTGTTAGGATTACAGGCATGAGCCACCATGCCCAGCCATCCTGTGTTTTGTTTTTAATAAACTCAAGCCATCTGGCTCAGTGCACATAGCTCAGTGGTAAGGCACCAACCATATACACCGAGACTGGCGGGTCTGAACCTGGCTTAGGCCTGCCAAACAACTATGACAACTACAACAAAAAGTTAACCAGGCGATGTGGGGTGCACCTGTAGTCCCAGCTACTTGGGAGGCTGAGGCAGGAGACTCGCTTGAGCCCAGGAGTTGGAGGTTGCTGTGAGCTGTGATGCCACAGCACTCTACCCAGGGGGATAGCTTGAGGATCCATCTCAAAAAAAAAGAAATAATAATAATAATTTAATTGATGATTTTTTAAAATTTTTCACAGCACACCTAAGATTCTCTCATGGCACACTGGTTGGGAATCACTGATCTACAGAAACCTAAAGACTCTACAAAATAACTATTAGAATTGATAAACAAATTCAGTAAATTTGCAGACTACAAATTCAATGCACAAAAAATCAGTAGCATTTCTATATGCCAGAAACAATATGGAAAAGAAACCAAAAAGTAGTTCCATTTACAATAGATTCAAAATAAAATAAAACACCTAGAAATAAACTTAGCCAAAGAAATGAAAGACCTCTATAATAAAAACTATAAAACATTAATGAAAGAAATTGAAAAGGGCACACAAAAAATGAAAAGATATTCCACACTTGTGGACTAGAAGAATTAATATTGTTAAGTGTTCATACTAACCAAAATAATCCATAGATTCAATGCAATCCACATTAAAATATCGATGACATTTCTCAGAGGAATAGAAAAAACAATCCTAAAATGTATTATGGAACCACAAAAGACCCAGAATAACAAAAGTCATCCTGAGCAAAAAGAACAAAACTGGAGGAATCACATTATTTGACTTCAAATTATACTATTATAGAGCTATAGTAACTAAAACAGCATGTTACTGGCATAAAAAATAAACTCATGGGCTTGGCGCCTGTGGCTCAAGTGGCTAAGGCGCCAGCCACATACACCTAAGGCGGCGGGGTTGAATCCAGCCCAGGCCCGCCAAACAACGATGGCTGCAACCAAAAAATAGCCGGGCGTTATGGCGGGTGCCTGTAGTCCCAGCTACTTGGGAGGCAGAGGCAGGAGACTCGCTTGAGCCCAGGAGTTAGACATTGCTGTGAGCTGTGATGTTACAGCACTCTACCCAGGGGGACAGCTTGAGGCTCTGTCTCAAAAAATAATAATAATAATAATAAACTCATGGACCAATGGAACAGAATAGAAAATCCAGAAATAAAACCCACAGATCTACAGTGAACTTAACTTCAACAAAAGTGCCAAGAAAAGCACAGTGGGAAAAGAACAACTTCTGGCTTGGTGCCTGTGGCTCAAGTGGCTAAGGCGCCAGCCACATACACCTAAGGTGGTGGGTTCGAATACAGCCCGGGGCCTGCCAAACAATGATAGCTGCAACCAGCGCCTGTGGTCCCAGCTACTTGGAAAGCTGAGGCAGGAGACTCGCTTGAACCCAGGAGTTGGAGGTTGCTGTGAGCTGTGATGCCATAGCCCTCTACCCAAGGGGACAGCTTGAGGCTCTGTCTCAAAAAAAGAAAGAAAAGAACAGCTTCTTCAATAAATGGTATTGGCAAAACTGGGTATTGGTATGCACAAGGAAACTAGACCCTTACTCTCACCATATGCAAAAACCAAATCAAAGTGGATTAAAGACTTCAATCTAAGGCCTGAAATTAAATGGGATCACACTAAGCTAAAAAGCTTCTGTACAGCAAAGGAAACAATCAGCAAAGGATGAGACAACCCACACAATGGGAGAAAATATTTGGAAACCGCCCATCTGACAACAAATTAGTAACTTACAGAACGAGACGAGATGCTGTGGCTCACACCTATAATCCTAGCACTCTGGGAGGCCAAGCAGGTGGACTGCCTGAGCTCACGAGTTCAAGACCAGCCTGAGCAAAAGCAAGAACCCCCCATCTCTAAAAAATAGCCAAGCGTTGTGGCGGGCACCTGTGGTCCCAGCTACTCAGGAGGCTAAGGCAAGAGAATCACTTGAGCCCAAGAGTTTTAAAGTTGCTGTGAGCCATGACTCCACAGTAATCTACACATGGCCATAAAGTGAAACCCTGTCTCAAAAAAATTAAAAAAAAAGAAAACTTATAGAATACGTAAGAAGCTCCAATAACTCAAAAGGAAAAAAATCAAATAATCTGATTTAAAAATAGGCAAAGGGCTCAGTGCCTGTGCTCAGTGGTTAGGGCGCCGGCCACATACACTGGGAGTGGTAAGTTCAAACCTGGTCTGGACCTGCTAAACAACAGTGACAACAACAACAACAAAAAATAATCAGGCATTGGGGCAGGCGCTAGTAGTCCCAGTTACTTGGGAGGCTGAGGCAAGAGAATCGCTTAAGTCCAAGAGTTTGAGGTTGCTGTGCACTGTGAGGTCACGGCACTCTATCGAGGGCAACAAAGTGAAACTTTGTCTTAAAAAAATAAAAAAATACATGGCCAAAGGCTCTGAAGAGATATTTCTCAAAAGAAGACATGCAAATGGACAACAGGTATAAGAACAGATGTTCATTAGTCACCAACATCATTAGTCACCAGAGAAATGCAAATCAAAACTACAAGATGTCATCTCACCCTAGTTAAACAGATTTTATCAAAAAGATAATCACGAATGCTGGCAAGCATGTAGAGAAAAGGGAACCCTCATACACTGTTGGAGGGAATGTAAATTACTGCAACTACTATGGAGAATAGTATAAAAGTTCTTCAAAAAACTGAAAATAGGCTTGGCACCTGTAGCTCAGTGGCTAGGGCACCAGCCACATACATCAAAGCTGGCAGGTTTGAAACCAGTCCAGGCCTACCAAATGAGAACTGCAACCAAAAAATAGCCAGGCATTGTGACAGGGACCTATAGTCCCAGCTACTTGGGAGGCTGAAGCAAGAGAATCACTTGAGCCCGAGTTAAGGTTGCTGTGAGCTGTGATACCACAGCACTCTACTGAGGATGACATAGTGAGACTCTGTCTCAAAAAATAAAAAATAAAAAAAAACTAAACTAAAAATAGAGCTACCATATGACCCAGCAATCCCACTACTGGTATAAATCTGGAGAGAAATTCCATATATAGAAAGGATAAATGCATTCCCATGTTTACTGCAACACTATTCACAATAGTCAAGACTTGAGATCTACCTAAGTGTCCATCAATGGATAAATGGATAAAGAAATTGTGGGGTGGTGCCTGTGGCTCAGTGAGTGGGGCATGGCGCCATATACCAAGGGTGGCGGGTTCAAACTCGGCCCCCGGCTGAACTGCAACAAGAAAAATAGCCAGGCGTTGTGGCAGGTGCCTGTAATCCCAGCTACTTGGGAGGCTGAGGCAAGAGGATCACCTAAACCCAAGAGTTGGAGGTTGCTATAAGCTGTGATGCCATCGCACTCTACAAAGGGCAATAAAGTGAGACTCTGTCTCTAAAAAAAAAAGAAAGAAATTGTGCTGCACAGACATAGTAGAATATTATACAGCCACAAAAAAGAATGAAATCCTGCCATTTGCAACAACATTGATAGAAATGGAGAATGTTAGGTTAAGTGAAATAAGCCAAGCACAGGATAAATCTCACATGCTGCCACCATATATGGGAGCTAAACATTAAAAACAATTGTTCCCAGCTCGCCACCCATAGCTCAGTGAGTAGGACACCAGCCACTTACCCCAAGGCTGGCGGATTTGAGCCCAGCCTGGGCCTGCCGAACAACAGTGACAACTGCAACCAAAAAATAGCCAGGCACTGTGGCAGGCGACTGTAGTCCCAGCTACTTGGGAGGCTGAGGCAAGAGAATTCCTTAATCCCAAGACTTTGAGGTTGCTGTGAGCTGTGACGCCACAGCACTCTACCAAGGGTAACATAGTGAGACTGTCTCAAAAAAAAAAAAAAAAAAACCAACTGATCTCACAGAGACAGAGAGTAGAATGATTGCCAGAAGCTAGGAAGGTGGATATAGTGGAGATGGTTAATGGGTGCAAAAATATAGTCAGTTAAATAGAATGAATAATATTTGATAGCACAACAAAGTGAGTATAACCAAACATAAGTTAGGGTATACTTTAAAATAACTAAAAGAATGGAATTGGAATGTTCCTAATAAAATAAAATAAAATAGATTCCTGAGGTAATGGATACCTCAATTGCCCTAATTTGATTAATTCACAGCGTGTGCCTGTACCAAAATATCATGTGTACCCTGTAAGTCTATAAAACTATTATGTATCCATAATAATTAAAAATTTTTAAAAGATAGGCTTGGTGCACAGTGGTTATGGCGCCAGCCACATGCACCAAGGGTGGTGGGTTCAAACCCAGCCTGGGGCCAGCTAAACAATGACAACTGCAACAACAACAAAATAGCCCAAGCTGGGCGTCATGGCAGGCACCTGTAGGTCCCAGCTACCTGGGAGGTTGAGGCAAGAGAATAATTTAAGCCCAAGAGTTTGAGATTGCTGTGAGCTGTGATGCCATGGCACTCTACCGAGGGCAACATAAAATGAGACTGTCTCAAAAAGAAAAAAATTAAAAAGATAAAGGAAAAGAAATAATAATCTAGGGCCAAGAATATTAGTAGGCAATTCGTAAGAAAGAAAATACAAATGGCTCAACTTATCTTTTAAAAGTTTATTCATACATAAGAGAAATGCAAATTAAAACTACAGAAACACCATTTTTCACCAGTCTGGCAAAAATCAGAAAGCTCTCTAACACATGGAAAGCTCACACGCATTGCTGGTGTGACAACTGGAACTACTTCCTCTATTGAGGACAACTCAGAAACATGTACCATTATTGCACGTACCCTGTGACCCAGGAGTTCCACCACTGGGAACTCATCCTTCCAATTATCAGAACCACCCTTCATCAAGAGGAAGTCTGTTAAGTAGATTACGGTACCTCCATGAATGGGGAAGCTCTATCCAGTATTGCTATGGAATTCTTTAAAATACAGTAAGTTAAAAAAATAAAATAAAACAAGCACTACATAGGGATGGACAGAAAAGGCAGCCTCTGAGGAGGGTAGGTGGGCAGCCAGTGCCAGGCACTGAACTCTTTAGTGCCTTTTGAACTTTGAATCACGTGAACGTATTATTCAGAAAAACAAAATTAATATACTTACTGAAGTCTTCCCTACTACTAGCATTCCTAGCTCAGCTCTAGGTAGCTGAGTTTCTTACTCTCTCCTACAGCATATCCTCTCTTGCTGAAACTCATGGAGCAAAAAGCACAGGGGCTGTGAGTGACAGACTAGGCAGACTGTGAGTGACAGACACAATTGTTCCTCTGCCAGCCTAAGGGGAGACTCCTCAGGGTCTCCCAGGCCTGCACTTCTTCCCTCTGCCTACAGGTGGTGCTACAAGACCTGCTGTCCTGAAGAGAGCACGGTGGCCTGGGGAGCCTTGGGTCCTGGAGTTTGTGGACCAACAGGCAAAGAAATAGGCAGGCACAAATAAGTTAACATAAAATAGAAACTAACTTTATTTGTTCAGAAGAAGCAGGTACTGATAGCTGGGGTAGCAACTTGGGTGAGAGGCTGGTGGAAAAACACAGAACGGCACAGGGGAAGAATCGGGGTCAAAGAGGAAGCACTGACATGCCTCCAGGGCACCTGCCCCTTTGGTCTCCTTCCAACCCTGGGGCCTTGGGCCCTGGTCCCTGCCAGAGAATGGTCTGGCACCCTTTCTCTGCTTCCTGAGCCACCTCAGGCTATTTCCAGACACAAGATTCTAAGACCAGCCAAGTCCCCTAACATGTCCACAGCAAGGCCACAAGTCACATTCTATCCGATACCCCAACTGCCTGCCAGGGACTCCTTGAAAAGGGTCCAGCCCTGAAGAGGGCCCACTGGATGCTGGTCCACCTTTCTCTGTGGCAAACACATCCTCCCTGCCCAGGTCAAGCCTGGTTTCCTCTCAGTCTGGTCCCCTGGGCAGGATCTGGGGGCACAATTCCAGCCACAGGCCCAGCCAAGGCCTGGAGCCCAGAGGCAGGTCATGCGCAGGGCTTACCAGGGCAGCCCAGACCTGCCTTCATAGGACTCCTTCCCATAATGTGGCTGGGAACCAAGGGCTGAACCAAAGTGTGCAGGGGCAGCACTGGGTATGGGAGGGACAGGCAAGGCAGGGCTCCAGCCTCCTGCTGCCTCGGCCGCATTCTGTCCATGGGAGCAGAAGTGGCAGCAGGTCCTCCAGGCCTGGATGGGGGCGTCTCCCCACCGTTGGCAGATGGACAGGTTCAAGTGATTCCTTCAGGGAAGGTCCTCTGGCTCTGCAGATGTATCTCAGCGCCTAAAGGATGGGAAGCAACCAAAAAGTCCCTCCATTAAACAGATTATGGAAAGTCCAGAGTGCGTGAGCACCAGAGGACCAAAGGAGTCACTGCATCTTGGTGCCAGGTGATCCGGTGAAAACTCGTAGTCCCAAACAATAAGTTTGGAACTTATCACCCTCATGTGTCTTTTTTCTTTAATAAACTATGAATAAATTTATCAAGAAGAGCACTATTATGAATTAAGAGTACCTAGAGAAGACAGGTATAATAAAGCCCAAGCTTAATTGGATACAAATTAATAAGAATAAACATGACATAATGTCTAACAATTATCTAACACTTAGGGATTGTTCTGTATGCCAGACATTTGGTGACACATACAGCAGATACATCACTTATCAATCTTTCTAATCGATTCTATGAGGTAGGCACTATTGTTTATATGCTTTACAGATGAGAAACCTGAGTGCTGAGTGCTGAGTGCAATGCTGCTGACAACAAAGGCTGACAAATCTTAACCCCTACATTCTACCAGCACCTCCACCATCTATATTTTACTACTTTTTGACTTGGTATGTTTCACATAAATGTTTACATAAAATATATATTATTTAAATAACTATATTTTAAAAAACGAATCTAGGCCAGGAGCAGTGGCTCATGCCTATAATCTCAGTACTTTGGAAGGCTGAGGCAGGAGGATCACTTAACGCCAGGAGCTTGAGATCAAACTGGACAACACAGTTACAACTCATCTCAACAACAACAAAAAAACGTATCTATATTTATTTGTATGTCTACATATTTTGTTATACTATAAATAGCTATGTATTTTGCTATAAAACCTTTTACTGGAAGTACGTAATAAATTTTTGTTGTTGGACATTCCTTTAAAAGGCATTATAATTTTAAACATTGAACAGAAATATGAAAAAAAGAGAAATATTTGTTTAAACTATGGACTCCTAAAGTGCTGCTCCCTGGAGCCACTCAGGATTGCTGATAGCAAATCCCCTTCAACCAGTGAGGCTCTAGTTCCTTTTTATTCCTCAGTTTATTAACTGAAAATCTAAATGAATTCATTTTGGAGAAACTGTTTACAACTGCCTGCTTCCTGGGAACTGTCTTCTGGCCTTTAGTGGCCTGTGAGGTGCTGGGCTCTGTTCTAGTGGGATAGGGGCTAGAGTATGGCCCTCACTCACTTGTGGTGGGCAGGACCATAGGAGCCCAAAAGGTGGCAGCCAGCTTGCTCCAGGTTCCAGTCGAACATCTCTAGCACTTTGTGGCACTCCCCCCTTGGCCGCAGACCCAGTCCAAAGAGTTGCTCCACCTGGGGACAGAGGGTTGTGCCATGGACATGATAGGTATGGGGGAACAGCACCACACCTGGGGCAGGGGCAGCAGAGAGGCAGGACAGGAGAGACAGGGGTGGCAGGTCGGGAGCAGAACTAGTCTTCAGGGTCCATGAACACCAGGGCAGATGGTGGTGGTACCTTCAGATACTGAGCAGCCCTCTGCACACTCCAGCCGTAGCTCTGCAAGGCCGCCTGGCACTCCTCTGTGGTTACCCCATGTACCATGGCCTGCAGCTGGGCACACCCACCCATCAGTCAGTGTCACTCTGCCACTGCTCTATGCCCCACTCCTCCTCACCGAGGCCAGGCCTGGGGCTCACCGTCTGGATCTTATCTGCAGGCCGCCCAGCTTCTGCCCCATCCCTAGGGCAGCCCCTCTGTAGCAGTCGAGCAGTGGCCCTCAAGGCCGGTGGCCAGGGCCCTGGATTGCTATTGTTGCTGGAGACATTAGCTTTGGGGTCTGAGGCAGCCTGGGGCATCGGTCGGACAGTGGCAGTGGGGGCGGCAGGGGCTGGGGTGCTGGGTGGGGGCAGCAGCAGGGGTGTAGGCATGGGTGCCGGCTCCACAGGGCTCTGGGCCTCCTGCAGGAAGCGCTGGTAACGCTCCAGGTAGGGCGGGCGCTCAGGCAGCAGGTAGTAGTGGGTGTTGCTGACCTTCTTGCCGTCCCGAACGATGGGCAGGATGCAGGGCCCAGCCCGTGGACCGGGTGCCTGTATCACCTGGGGTGTGGCATACTTGGGGTCTGAGGCGAAGCTCTGGGTGGTAGGCATGGTCTTCCCAGGTGAGCTTGAAAGCCGTGGTGGCAGTGGGGAGCTGCCAGATGGCACCAAGGGACTGGGAGTCCTTGAGCCTTGAGGGGATAGGGGCTCCCGAGGAGGCACCCGGGGAGGGGAGGCAGGTCCAGGCCATCGACCCATCTCCTCCTCACCTGAGGTGGCTGGAGACAGCTCAGCGCGTGGGCGTGTGGGCCGAGGGGGAATGGGTACCCGGGGAGGCACCTGGGGCTTATCATCGCCAGCTGGGCCTGGTGAGGGGGCCAGTGGGCCAGCTGGGACCTGCAGCTGGCGCATGCACTCCTGCTGCAGGGCCTGGAAGACCTCTGTGGTCTGAGCGGAGCTGGGTGGCTTACTTCCTCCCTGGGGGGGGAGGAAGAGGTTGTCCTCCAAGGGAGGGGGCAGCCGGGCCTGCTCAGGCACAAAGGCATAATTGGTCTCGCCATGGCAGAGCCCAGTGGAGACCCCTGCACCCATTAGGGTGCTGTTGATAGAGCAGACTTCAAAGTCATCCTCATCCTGGGCCACATCATCATAGGCAGGGGGTGGGGGCAGCGGGCGTGCATCCCAATCCACCACAGGCGTGGGGTGCAGGGGTCGAGGCAGTGCCCGTGTGGGACTCTGTGGAGGGGTCTTGTCCAGCAAAGAGCAGGCATCCATGGCCAGCTGTGCCAGGGAGGGCGCACAGGGCCGTGGAGCTGGGACCACAGGATCTTCACCAAAGTCGATGAGGGTCACCTCAGCCCCGCTGCTGCGGCCTGACTTGGTACCCGGCACTCGGGCTGAGGGCTTCACTAGCCACAGCCCTCGGGGCAGACCTGGCTTCCGCAGGCCCAGCCTCTTAAAGTCGCTGGACAGGGAGTCTTGGTCCTCACTCACAGGGTCATAGGTTGGTTCTGTGTTGGAAAGGGAGACCCCAACAGAGTCAGGCAGGGGCACAGGGCAGTGAGATGTGGGAAAGAGGCCAATATACCCAGTAATTCTCCATGGCCAATTCCCCTAGAGGTCAGCCCTGGGCTGTCAGCATTCTAAGGGCACACCGACTCTGCTCACTGTCAGCCCTCCACGTGGGCTGGTGAACCCTCTGCCTCCACCTGAGCTAGAGCAAGTAGCACCCCACTCTGCCTGTTTGCACCAACACAAGAGCCCATATAATCCTCCTCCTGGGCCCTGGTTAGTAAATCCCTCTCCACCCCAATACCACACACCATTAGTGCAGGCATGGGGCAGACTCCCACCATCAAGGGCCCCAGGAGTCATCCTTGGAGGGGAAAGGGCTCCAGACCAACCACCATGAAAGGCCAGCCTCAG
Source organism: Galagoides demidoff (assembly GCA_963574575.1). Lineage (NCBI taxonomy): Eukaryota > Metazoa > Chordata > Mammalia > Primates > Galagidae > Galagoides > Galagoides demidoff. The sequence goes on from CAUYQV010132472.1 coordinate 11,041, forward strand.
CTCTGCAGGTCAAAAAAGGAGTGAGACAAGGCCAAGTAGTGGCAGAGAGAGGTCGAGACAGGTGCCAAAACCACGTCTGGTCCAGAGCCCAGGCACCCTGGGCACAGTGGGGGAAGAGAGGCTTAATATGTGAGATTAGCAAAAAAAAGCTCACAGCACACACCGCGTCCCCTCCTGCCCAGCCACCACCCAGCCACCCTGCAGGCTCTGTACCTTCCAGGAGAGGAGTGAGAGAAGAGAGGGGGCGGGGGCGGGGGCCAAGGCACCAAGAGCAGCCCCACTTACTCTGAGTGAAGATGGCAGGCTGAGGTGGGCGAGGTGGAGGCTCCCCTGCAAGAAAGGCCATGCGGAGAAGAAAGGGACAAAGCAGGGCAGAGGACAAAGGAGAGGACAGAGCCAGACAAGAGGTCGGAGTTTGGAGAGAGGGAGAGAAAGAGGGAGAGAAGTGAATAGAGGCAAGGGAAGGGACAAACTGAACAGCAAATGTGAGGCAACGGGGGGCAGGAAGGGAAACTGTGTTCTGGAACAGGGCATTGGATCCGGAAGATGTTTGAGGCTCCTGGTTGAGACGGAGCCTGTGGGGTGGTTTTGGCTCGGGAGAGAACAGGATTAGGGGAACTGAGGAAAGGCAGGACCTGAGCACGGCCAGTGGGGAAGGAGGAAGGAGGGAAGCTGTGGCAGGCGGGGCTGGCGCAGGACCTGTCTAAGAATGCCCACCTCGGCGGATACAGCCGCCTGCAGTCTTCCACCCCACGCCCAGCTGGAGCCAGGGACACAGCTGTTCTGCCTGCTGCCCTGTCCCAACTGTCCTCAGATCAGCAGGCTCAGAATGGACTGAGCACACAGGGCCCCCTCCTGGGGAACCAATGAAAAGGGATGCCAAGGAGTGGGAGGGTTCTTACTTTTCACCCTTCCCAGATGCTGAGTGGGTTGGGAGGTGCTCAGTTCCACGCTTAGCAGGTCAGGAGGGTCCATGGGGTTTCCCAAATACAGCCTGTTGGGAGAGAGCCAGGTCAGATGGGAGGGGAAGTGTACAGGGAGGGGAGGCAGTGAGAACACCTCTGGCAGAAATGTTGGGCCCATCCCCTTAGGTCAGGCAGAAAATAAAACCCAGGGGGACCATCTCATCAAAGCCCCTTCATCCTGGAAGAAGCTGGGTGGGGGACTTGGGTCTGGAGTATAAGACTCTACAGACAGTAGAGTCTGTAGATCCTGATGTCTCTTCCACAGACCAGGCTGTACCAGAGGAGAATATCTTGGAGAGCTGAAAACTCTAGGACTACAGAGTCTCCACAACACCCTCTAATTCCATGGGACCCCCACCCCCACCAGTCAGCCACCTGCAGTCATGTTCTCCTGTCGTGCCCAATGGCAGGGCCTGGGAACAGAGGCATCAGGGCTACAGTTGCCCAGACAGGGGGGCAGGAGGAAGAAGGAGGGGTAGAGAATGGCCCACCTGCCCTGCTCCCGACTCACTCTCACCCCCTCTGCCAACTGTCAGGATCTAGAACTTAGTCACTGAGGCTGATTAAAGCCCAGAAGAATGAGGCTGGGCTAGCTGTGGCATGCCAGGAGTAGGGCAGAGGGCGCTGCCCCTCCTGGAGGTGTCTGCTCTCTCTCAGGCTCTCGCCTGGTTCTTGTGAGGCAAGACACATAGCATTACTCCTCCCAACTTACGGTTCTGGAGTATAATACATAGAGAGTTGAAGGCACTGATTACCACACCTCCCACGGAGAAAGGGCTGCAGAGATCAAAGGCCTGGAATCCCCCTGCAGCCAGCAGAGGTCTCCAGGCCTGCCACCAAGTTGTTACCAGGGGGCTTCCTGGGGTGGGGCACCCAAGGAAGTGACTAATTCTTCTCTATGTCCTCCCCAGGTGCCCTCAATGGCCTTGTCTTTTTACTCAAAGGAGACTATCAGCCCCTCTCAGCCAGATATAAAGTGAGCTCCACAGTGTAATGTGCAGGTGCAGGACAGGGGGCAGTGCCTGAGCTGCCACCTAACATCACCTCTGAAGTTCCCTGCAGGCTTCGAGTCCTGCCCCCTGGTTCGGAGAAGCAAGTTCACTCCCATCTGGGCCAGCAGGCTCACAGCCTGGACTCTGGCATCACCAGCAGGTGAAAAAAAACTGCTACTCAAATGCCTCAAATACAGTGGTCATAAGAGACACTTTCCTACTCAACTGTTTCCCGGTTCCTAACCATTCTCCTAAGGCCAGCATGCCAAGAGGGGCTATGGCTTTGGTCCCAGAGGCCTCTCCACCAAGTGGCAGGGCAGGGAGATCAAGAGGGAAGACCGGCAGGGTAGGGGCTGGAGACCCAGAGAAAGGGCAAGGAGCACTAAGAACTCACACAGGGAACAGAGAGGGGCTGCAGGCCCTGAAGCCTCAGCGGGAATCAGCGGCCCTGCCCAGGTACTCACTCATCGATCCTGTCCGGGAAGCCCCAGCAGTGGCGGGGGTCACTGTCACCATGCCCCGTGTGGATGAAGCTATTCTGCAAGGGCTGGCTAATGTCTTGGGCTGACAAGCCAGCTACAGAAGTCACCACGTTGCGAGGGAAGGGCCCCACACACAGCGTCCGCGTGTTCTGCCCACGCCACCAGTAGTTCTCAGCCCTGTCCAACAGAGATGACACAGTGAGCACCAAGCATAGTAGAATGGCCCAGGCACTGGGACCCTTCTCATACCCTGGACACCTTGGCAGTCCTCAGGGGTCTGCTATCAGCCTTCCTCTCCCAAACCCCCATATAGGTCTGGCTGTTTGCATATAGCCTTACCCTAAGTTCACTTAGGTGGGTCAGGCAGCTTTTCCTAGAGTTTACAAATAAGAAAGCTGGTTCTAACAAGTGACATCACTTGCCAGATTACCAGAAAGATCACACCAGACTCAGAACTCAAGGCCACTTGTTACATCTGCAAGGCTAGCACCTCTCCCAAGACCACCTTGCCTCCTGCCCCCACCCGCCATAGCAAAGCCTGACCCCAGTCTCTTCTGGCTACTTAATTTCACTCATCAGCCAGGTTCTGGGAGTTTTAAGAGCTGTAGGTCCCCAGAGAATACCATGAGCTTTAGCACTGGGATTTGGGCCAAGCCCTCCAACTATACCCTTTCTCCCTTACACAGACCTTCAAGTGTCTAGAAACATTCAGAGCAACCTGAGCCTCCTCTTTACCACTCTACATATCTCTGGTGCCTTCCATTACCCCTGGCAGGCCTACAGGAGCCTTACCCCTGCTACCTTAACTGCCTCTTCAGGAGGAGCTCTATCTGGTCTTAAGACAAGGCGTCTAGGAGGGAATGCAGTACTCCCAGAGTGACCAGACTGTAGGGCCATCAGGCCCTCACTCTGACCTCAGACACAAATCTCTGTTGGTGCAGCCCAAGCCAGACCTGGGATGGGGTTGAGAAAGAACAAACATCTCCCCTGGATACTTCTAGTGCCTGAAAAAGCTCTGAAGGTCCTGAGGCTCCTGCATCTGCTGCTAGAATTGCTCATACCTCATGGCACAGGGAGAATCTGGACTCAGCAGAGGGAGTGACAGCCCCACGTTCCTATAGTAGGCACATGTGGCACCAAGCTGCCTGCCCTCCCTGTCAACCCCACGTCTTCACCTGCCCCAAAGCCAGAAATGTAAAGAAGGACCCTCAAAACACAGCAGACCAGACAGGTTTGAGGAGAGAGGATGGGGTAGGCAGCAGCCATGCCTGGGCACTTGGACCCACTGCTCGTGAGGTGACAAGGCTTGGCTGAAGTGAGACCTCAACATAGCCTGTCCCAGGGACCAAAGGTCAAACCCCACAAGCACAGCAGTCCCCAGGGAGGTGAGAGGTAGGACTGCCTATAGCCCAGCCTCCTCATAAACAAGGCCACCCAGCCCAGTCCCATGCCACACACAGCAACCCTGTGATTACTACCCTGCCTTCAGGGCGGGAAGGAAGAAGAGAGGACAACACCCCAAGAAGGGACAAAGCCCATCCAAAAATAGCAAGGCCATTCCAAGGAAGAAAGAAATGGCTCCTCACCACACAGGCTCCTGTGCCAGTCCATGGGAGAGAGGGCCCAGCACTGGGGCCCCTGGCCACTGCTTGCCCCCAACACCCACTGGCTCCCTGCTGGCTCTCACCACCCTGGACAGATGCTGGACTCTGCTCTCTACCCTTCCTCAGAGGTGCTTATTAACTTGGGTGACAACTGCAGATGGGTGGAGATGTACTGCAGAGCAGAGTGGACTCGTGCCTAAGGCCAGGTCTAGCAGGAGGCCACTCCCTCCACCCCTTTCCTTTTGCCAAGATAGCCCAGCTCCTCACACAGAAGCCTCCTTTAGACCCAAGCCTGAGGGTGAAAAGGGTGAGCAAGGCCACCTCCCCTTATTACAGGCATAACCAAGACAAGAGCCCCCATGGCTGCTGGGGGTCCTGACACATTTCAAAAACATGTTTGCTAGTAGGTGAGGAGGAGCCTGAGTGCAGCGCATGTAAGGACAGCCCCTCGGGACTGCACCCAGGTGTACTCAGAAGGATCATTCTCTCCTGACAAAGCTCAAACAGAACATCCAAAACAGCTGACACTTCATCTCACAGCCCTTATATCCCGCTCTGAGGCTCAGGGCCAAGGTGCCAGCAGCCCAAAGAGGAGAGAGACTGACCCTTCCCACCTAGCCTGCTCTGGCCACACCTTCTCCTTCCACCATGCACTAGCCAGAGTGTCCACAACAATGGGAGGGCCAGGTCTGCCATTCACAATGAGTGAAGCACAGACAGATGGGGAGTTGGGGGGTGGGGGAGGCGGCTAGGAAAAGGGTCCAGTACTTCCAGCCTGACTTTCTACTTCCTACTGCCCAGCAGCCTTCTGTCAGCATCCCTGGGGCATGCAAGATGGAAAACCAAGGCCTAAGTTGAGAACTGCCTAAGGCTGTCCCGTCTGTGGAAATCTTAGCACCTTGCTCCAGTCCTGGCTCAAGGCAATCCAGAAATGGCAGAACAAACAATGGGTAAACATTCTGCTCCAAACACCTGCCCCTACCTTCTCTCTGGGTGGGGATAACCCAGACCCTGTTTCCCTTCTCTCTGACCTACCATGGGAAGCAGCAGCTCCAGGGCCACACCAGGCCCTGCAAACGGATTTCAAAACTTGCCCTTTACCACTTCTGTATATAGAACAAAAATGCTGCCAGTCACCTCGCCCTTCCGATAAGACCCTCTGGGAAAGACCACCCACTATGCGTCTCTCTGCATCTAGACAAAGCCTCCTAAGCTTGGCTTACAATAGCTACTAGGTGCTTTCTCTCTGCCCACCACTTGGTACTCTGAGAAGCACTGACACTACAGACTGAGTCAGAGCTGGAGCAAGTGGCTTTCCAGACTCCGGACTAGGAAACAGACACTGGAACAGCTTCAGTCAGCGGGATGCAAGGCTAACATAAAAGTGCGAATAAAGAAGGAGTCGAGAGCCAGGCAGGAACCGACAGAGCCCACACGCACAAACCCAGGCACACAACAGAACCCATCCACCCAGAGACATGGAAACAGAGTCCACCAAACAAACACAGAGATATTCAGGGACTAACAAAACAAGGGGGCAGAGTCAAAGCTCTGTCTCCACCAGGGCCCACTCCCAAAGCCTCACCGGCTGTCCTGGCCTCCTGCCTCTCACCTCCCACCTCCTGAACAGCTCCAGGGACCCAGGGCAGGCACTGTGGTCCAAGTCAGGGCTGGTGGCCCACAGGAGCCCAGCCAGCACAAGCAGTGACAGTGACAGCAGCAGATCCAGCCGCTGGGGCCAACCAGAGCCTGTGGCGGAAGGGCAGGGCAGGCGCACTCACAACCCTCCCTGGAGGAGCCGCTCCCTGGGCCCTTCCCACAGCATGCTTTGCTCCAATGGTGACCTCAGGTACCAGTTCTAAAGACACATGCCCCAGAAACACAGCTGGCTGAGTCACCCTTGGGGAACACTGGCTGGCAGATAGGTTCCTACTGAGAGCAAGAGAAGTGGGGTGAAGACCAAGGAGATTGCAGGTGGTACACAAAAGGGATCAGGTCCAAGCTCTCTGGCTCCCTGAGGTAGGAAAAGTCGTAGGCCCAGAATTCTGACTTAAGGCGCTGCCAGGTACCTCCAGAAGAGTCCTCACTCTTAAACCTCCTTCTTATAGAATGCTCCTTAATGCCATGCCTACAATCCCTTCCCTGGCCCCTTAGCTCCAAATCTACAGAAGGTGTTCCCTCCTGTCTCCCACCTCTCTTGATTCTAAAAGGCTTCTGCTTTCTTCCACCATCACCAACTCCCCAACCATAGCTGACCCTTGCAACCTATTACTATGTAATTCTTGTTCACAGATCCTGGGGCCAAAGGCAAGGGAAAGGTGTTGGAGCCACAGCAGCAAAGGTCTCCTTGCTACACAGCCAGCCTGGGTTCCAGGCCTGCTCTATCACCAACTCAGACCCAGTAGCTCTCTCCTCTCACCTACCCCACCATGAGGCACGAGATTTAACCACAAGCTGCAGACCCCAAGCTATGCCCCATCCTTGCCAGAGTGGGCAGCATAGGGAATTCCTTCTGCTTTACACACTCACCCCCTGCCCCAAAGGCACTTGAAGCCTGCCCTGCCCCAACCAGTTCCTCAAACACACTGGGGATCAGATAATAGCAGGTGGGGCCAATAGTGGGTGGGGCCTCCAAGGGTGGAAGCTAGCACTTGGGGCTGCAGGTAAAGGACAGTGACTCAGTAGGGCATGGGGTGGGAGCAGGAACAGAGAGGGTCCTATAAGGGGAGACTAGTAGGGGAGCAAAACTGGGGACCTAAGCAGAGGATGGAGGAAGGCCCTAGAAGGGAAGAGTGGGGCTTAGTGGGAAGAAGGGACAGCTGAGAGAGGTTGAAGCCCAGGCAGTGGGGAGGCTGCTTAGGACACTGAATGGCACCAGGTGGACAGTCAAGAGTTCCTATGATGAGAGGAGGCAGGGAGGGAAGTGGGGGACTTAGAGGAGGAATGTTTGGAGTTCCAGAGCTCTGTTGTAGCCCTGAGGTCAGCAGCCTGGCCCCATCCACAAAGCCAGGGCTGGAGCCCAGAGGAAAAGGATGACAGAGGGGAAGCTTGGCAGGGAAGAGCCCATCTCAGCAGGAGCATCTATGTCCTCAGCCCCACGCACTCAAGAGTCTGACAGGGGCCTGTCTTTCTTCCTCACACTGCAGTGCTCAGGCCCAACTACCAGCTGTGTGTGGCCACAGGAATCTGGAGGCAAGAGATCTCTGTCCACATGGCCCTCCAATCTGTGCTCTTCCAAGTATCCCCTACCTTCCCTCAATGACGGTGATGACATCGTTCATCTGGATGTGCAGCTTGTCTGGTTCCTCGAAGTCCTGAAGGGCCCGCATGTCTGTGGGTTGGGCCTAGGGGCAGAAACAGTTCATTGCACCCAGGACTGACCTCTGAACAGCCCCTTGCTTGGACACCCCAGCTCCTGTGGGCAGACCTGCCCCTCACCTCCAGCAGGAAGTCTCGCAGGGCCACAAATGTGGGTCTGTCCTCTGGCTTATGAGCCCAGCACTGGACCATAACATTGTAGATGTCCTGGGGGCAGTCCTCGGGCCGGGGCAGCCGCTCCCCTTCCTTGTCAATCTTATGCAAGATCTGAAGTTGGGTGGAGAGCAGCCCTGAGTCTGGGGACCAGCACAGCACTCAGCTCTTCACGTCCTACATTCCCTCCAGCCCATAGCTAAAGCTGCTGGCCACAGTGCCATTCCTCCAAAGGAAAGATCTGCCTGCCAAGGAGGGGCCTGCTCCTGGCCTCTGACCCTTTTTCCCAGGTCTGGGGCCTCAGAATGTATAGACATGGCAAGGACTAGGGAACCAGGGCAGCCCCCGCTCTTCCCTCCCCGGCCCACTGGCACAGCCCCTTCTGTTTGCTCAGCTCTCCCTAAGAGGCCAGACAGACATGGGGTACAGGGGGGAAAGGGGACCTGATGAAAGCCAGTTCCAACAAGGTCAGGGTGGGAGCCAGGGATCAAATTAACACCCTCCCTAAAGCACATCTCCCAGGCCCCTCACCTGACTGCCATTGAGGCCAATCCAGGGCTCCTGGCCATAGGTGAACATCTCCCACAATGTTACCCCAAACATCCAGGTGTCGCTGGCATGGGAGAAGGTACGTGTCTTCAGGCTCTCGGGTGCACACCTGGAAGAGGGAGGGGTCAAAGAGAAGGCCCCTTGAGCACTCACACATGCAATAGCCCCGATGGTCATAAAATACTCATTCAACAAGCATTTGTGGCTGCCACATATGCCAGGCCCAACAGGTACCAGAGACGGGGTATGAAGTGGATAGGGAGGGGCAGGACTTCTTGACTACACAATGGACAGAAGCGGAAAAAAATCACCTATGCTCAGGTCTCCCACTCACAGGCAGCCTAGGGTGGGAGGAACAGAGTCGTATTTCCCAGTTAGGAAAGCAGTAAAAGGAAAGAGGTCAGAGGCTCCACGAGGGGGCAGGCAATCGAGTACAGGCTGTTTGCTAACTGTGCTAGGAGGATGACTACCAGATTTGGAGCAGGATCCTCAAATTTAGGTCCTTTCAGATAGGTGTGGGTGGGAAATTTGGACAGGACCTGGGGAAAAACCAAAATGGGTACAGTCACACAGGCTTTACCCCAAATATACCCACACTTCTCCCTGGGCCTCCGTCCTGGGTGAGGGAGAAGTGCCACTGCAGAGGGCTAGAAAAGGGGCATTCCAGCATGGACTGGGGTGCAGAGAGAGGGGGACAGGACCCTGGATGTGGAATCAAGAATCTCTTGTGGGACTCAAGAGTTGGTACTGCAGCTCAAAGGGGATAGGACCCAGGGAAAGTCACTCAGGATCTCTAAGCCTCACTTTGGTCATCTGCTAAATGAGAACCATAACCTACTCACTTCACAGGGTTGCTTAAAGGGGCTATACGCAAAATGGTGACCTTATAATTTACCATCCAAACCAGGGTACTTGAATATAAAAGAAGGTGCTAAAATTACTCTAGGGCAACAGGCATAATCTAGGATCTATGATCACCATGGGAGTAACGTCAGTTACTAATTAGGGTACCACACATCCTAGATTATGAGGGATGCCCACAGCCAGAGCTCTGGCAAGCAGAGCTGGACCAAGCCCTCCTACCTCCTACCCTCTTTTGGGTGCTTCTGGTACCAGAGGACCACAATCATCTCAGCACAGGGACTAGCACCCCAGCACCCCAACGAACAGGTGAGTAGCCCTGGTCAGTCTGTGAGGCCCAATGTGGTCTGACCCTGCCTAGCACTAGATCTACCTAGCACATACTTCATATCCAGGCTTTGCCTGGCTAACTTCTCCTGATATCTCCGGATCTTATCATAGTATCCTCCAGGTAGCCTTCTTTTAATTTTTTTATTTTATTTTATTTATGGATACTTTTTGAGACAGAGTCTTGCTCTGTGCCCTGGGTAGAGTGCCGCGGCATCATAGCTGACCGTAACCTCAAACTCCCAATGGGCTCAAGAGATCCTATTGCCTCAGCCTCCATATGCAGGAATACAGGCACCCACCATGATGTCAGGCTAGTTTTTTCTTTCTTTTTTTTTGTAGTTTTTGGCCAGGGCTGGGTTTGAACCCGCCACCTCCGGCATATGGGGCCAGCACCCTACTCCTTTGAGCCACAGGCACTGCCCAGTTTTTTTCTATTTTTAGTAGAGACAGGGTCTCACTCTTGGTCAAGCTGGTCTCAAACTCCCGAGCTCAAGCGATCCACCTGCCTTTGAGTGCTATGATTATAGGCATTTACCACCAGGAAGCCTTTTTAATACCCCAGTGAGTAACACACTGATGTACAAGTCCCCACAGCATTTCTCCCTGTGCCTTCTAGGACTGACCTGACCCTGGCACATGGGCCCTCAGGAGGTCTATCATGGATGAGCGAATGGATGGGTACCCAAGAAGGGCATCCCAGGCCCAGGACAGACAAGGGCAGACCCAGGCAGGGCCAAGGGCTGCAGCGGGTATAGAAGACCCTGGAAGCGTTGAGGCCTGGGTCTGTAGGGACCAGGGTGGGGTCTAGGCCCCATAAGCCAGCAACACCTGCCCCTCACCAGGCAAAGGGCACCTTTCGATGTTCCTGCATGACGTAATGGTCATCGTTCTGGGGCAGTGCTCGCATCAGCCCAAAGTCCCCAATCTTGACTAGGTCTCGGGTAGCCAACAGGAGATTGCGGGCAGCCAGGTCACGGTGAATAAAGCGCTTGGACTCCAGGTAGCCCATGCCCTCAGCCACCTGCACAGCGTAGCGGCTCAGAGTCCCCAGGAGGAAGTGGCCCTGGTGCTTACGCAGCCGGTCCAACAACGATCCCAGCGGCGCCAGCTCTGTTACCTGAAGCCATGGAAGAGGTGAGAGGAATAGGCCTGGATTAGCCCTGCCCTTCTTAGCACCCTACACGGGGCTGCCAGTCTCTCTCCTGAAGGCCTGTGCCTCCTGGCCTGTCATCTGGGGACCTGTAAGAGTCCTCCAAGTTCCTAGGCTGCTCCCTCCAGGAAATGTGGTTAACTAAAGCCCAGGGAGAAGCAACCCAAAGAGGCAAAGCCCTGCAACTCCAAAAATTAAATGCAAGGGGGGCGGTGCCTATGGCTCAAAGGAGTAGGGCGCCAGCCCCATATACCAGAGGTGGTGGGTTCAAACCCGGCCCCAATCAAAAACTGCAAAAAAAATAAAAATAAAAATAAATGCAAGGGCCAGCTCCTCTCATGTGTGCAACTCTGGTAATGAGCACCAGCCGTGCCCAGGGATGGATGTGGCCTCCAGAAAGTCAGCATTGAGCTAGGTCCCCGGGAGCCTTTTTACGATACTGGGAATAGGGTATACCTGGGGGCCCAAGCCCCTGCCTCCCAGTAGCACTCACCATCTTCATGGGTGGTGTGAGCACCACACCATAAAGGCGAATGAGGTTTCGGTGGTCAAGCGAGTGCATGGCATTGACCTCCCGAATGAAGTCATCCATGGCCTCTGGCTGGCTCAGCACATCGGGCTTCAGGCACTTCACAGCCACACTCACCTGCCCAGAACAGGATTTACAAGGAGTCAGGACTCGTCCAGCCTCCAACACTCAGAACAGAGAGAACTTTCTCCTCCTTCCAGCTCAGCTCAAAGAGCCCTGCCTCAGATCTGCTTATCTGGGTGGGTGAGCATGTCGCCAATGCCTGGGCATATTCTGTGTGTTGCCTGACTAGGAAAGGAGAGCTGGCTGGCTTCTGGGGGTCATCAGCAAGGCATCCCCTTTCTGGAGAAATTCCTAGATTAAACAGCAATCATCATACTGGTAGAAGATGACCAATATGATGACAAAATATTAAAATTTTACTAATAAAATAAAATATCCAAAATGGTTTTGGGGTGGTGCCTGTGGCTCAAAGGAGTAGGGCACAGGACCCATATACTGAGAGTGGTGGGCTCAAACCTGGCCCCGGCCAAACTGCAACAACCAAAAATAAAAAAAATAAATAAAAATAAAAAATAAAAGTGGTTGTGGAATAAAAGGAAAATGCTTTAAATATAATACCAAAAAACTAATCTATGGCTCAAGAAGTCAGAATAGTGGCTCCTCTTGGAAGAGAGGAGATACTGAGAGGAAGAGGCATGAGGGAAACCTTCTGCGGTGCCGGAAATGCTTCACACACAATCTGGTCTGATCATGGGTCTGTGCAAAATATAAAATGTCACTTAAAAACTGTATGCTTGGCTCAGCGCCTGTGGCTCAAGTGGCTAAGGCGTCAGCCACATACACCTAAGGTGGCAGGTTCAAATCCAGACCGGGCCCGCCAAACAACAATGATGGCTGCAACCAAAAAATAGCTGGGCATTGTGTCGGCCGCCTGTAGTCCCAGCTACTTGGGAGGTGGAGGTAGGAGACTCACTTGAGCCCAGGAATTGGAGGTTGCTGTGAGCTGTGATGCAACAGCACTCTACCCAGGGTGACAGCTTGAGGCTCTGTCTCAAAAAAAAAAAAAAAAAAACCTGTATGCTTTAGGCAGTCCCCATAGTTCAGTGGGTAGCGTACCGGCTCCACACACTGAGGCTGGTAGGTTCGAACCCACCCTGGCCAGATAAAACAACAATGACAACTGAATTTAAAAAAAAAAAGCCAGGCACTGTGGCAGGAGCCTGTAGTCCCAGCTATTTGCGAGGCTGAGGCAAGAGAATCACTTAAGCCCAAGAGTTTGAGGCTGTGAGCTACGATGCCACAGCATTCCACCAAGGGCGACACAATGAGACTCTGTCTCAAAAAAAAAAAAAAAAATCATATACTTTAGGCGGCACAGTGGCTCAGCTGAGCTCAGGAGTTGAAGATCAGCCTGAGCAAGAGTAAAACCTCGGGCTGGGCATGGTGGCTCACACCTGTAATCCTAGCACTCAGGAGGCCCAGGTGGGTGGACTGCCTGGCTCGAGACCAGGCTGAACAAGAGCAAGACCTTGTCTTTAAAAATCGCCAAGCGCCTGTAGTCTCAGATTCTCAGGAGGCTGAGGCAAGAGAATTGCTTGAGCCCAAGAGTTTGAGGTTGCTGTAAGCTATGACACCATGGCACTCCAGCAAGGGCTACAAAGTGAGACTCTGTCTTAAAAAAAAAAAAAATAGTGAGACCTGGTCTCTACTAAAAATAGGAAAACTAACAGAGTTGTGGTGGATGCCTATAGTCCCAATTACTCAGGAGGCTGAGGCAGGAGGATAGCTTGAGCCCAGGAGTTTGAGGTTGTTGTGAGTTATGATGCCACAGCACCCTACCCAGGACATAGAGTGAGACTCTGTCTCAAAAAAAAAAATTTGTATGCTTTAGTGTATGGGGAACCCTGGATTACGAACAAGATAGGTGCTATAGGTTTGTTCTTAAGTTGAATCTGTGCACAGTTAGAACAGGTACATTTACCTATTACCTGTAATAGGCCCCATTCATATGAGTTCTGTATCAGTCAAGATATTTGTAACTCAGGGGCTTACTCTACTAGCCTCCTTTAGTAAGTGCCAGCTGTACGTATGTTATCCCTCAAGAAAAATTTCAAAAAGAAAAAAGAAAAATTTTAAAATGTCAAAAAGAAAGGACAAGTTTTAAAAGTTTATCCAAAATTTGAATTTTAACTAAATCAAATAAAATACTTGGGGGGGGGCAGAAATGCTAACTCTGCTCCCTCTGAGGAGTGGAATTACAGGTGATTTTCTTCTGATTTTTCAACTAGTTTCCAAACTTTTAGGATAGGTAAATTATTTTATAATCGAAAAAAGAAACAAATGTACTTAGTTAAACCTGAGCATGTACTGTTGGGTGAGCTACTTTGTGACCTGTCCCCCATTCACATCCCAGCAGAAGGGGGAAAAAGAGCCCCTCCCAGACTCCGGCTGGCCCTCTGCTGTGCCTGTGGTGACAGAATGCTCACCGTCTTTCCCGAGGGGGCATCCCACTCGCCCCTGCGCACCACGCCAAAGGAGCCATCTCCCAGCTTCTCCAAGAGGCGCAGGTCCTTCTCCCCAATAAGGCAGGTGAGGCTCTGCAGAGGTCCTTCCCCTGATGGGCCCCCCGGGGTGGGCGAGGTTTTCCGGAAGGTGCTCTGAGAGTGATGAGGGGGGAACTCAGCTTCTAGCCGCTTTCCGCTGAACACCTGTTTGAAGGCAGCCAGCGGCCATATGGAACCCAAAACTGCACAGCCAGTTGCTCATCCCACCCCACTGGTGGTCCTGTGTCAGCCTCCAGATAGTCCTGGCTTTGCCAAACTACAGGGTGCAGCAGCCAGGCTGGAGGCCTACACTCCCTCCAGAGTACACCCCCAAACGGGCACCTCAGAGTATCCTCACGGTGGGTACCAGAAACAGACAGGCATGCAGCCTGTGGCTGCTGTGGCCCCATACTCAGCTGTGGGGAAAAGGACAGTCCAAAGCCCTCAGGCACCACCCACTGGGAGCTGAGTCTCCTCCCATTCCTCCTGTCCAGCCCCTTTCCTGCACCCCATGCCCAGCACAAACTCCAGCCCCTAAACCGTGGAGAAGGGGACGGAGCCTAAGGGGCCCTCTGCAAACACCTCCTTGTCCATTTTTAGCCCTGGCCCCTTCTCTGGGCTGACCATTTGGTGCTGTCTGTCTCCACCCTCCCCAGGGAGTCGGCTGCCCTTCATCCTGCCCAGGGGAGAGGATAATTTTAGTCTGAGGTTGAACCATGAGAGAGTGTGTGTGGTTCAGATGAAGCTAGGGGAAGGACTGGGGAAGCCAGCTGGGTTTCTGAAGGGGCGCCTAGAGCTGAGGGCTGAGGAAGAAGATTAGATGGGACTCTGAGGCCTGGGCTAGAAAGGAAAGGGGCCAAAGGTCAAGGGACAGGAGAAAGGAGGCTGTGAGGGTCAGAGCAGGCCACATTCCAACTGGGCTACCTCCACTGAGGCATTTAAGCTTTGGATTTAGTCTACAGATTTCCCATGTCAGGTCTCCCACTCCCCGAAGCTGGTGGAGTCTTATCTGTATGTGCCAAGGGCATCTCAAATCTGAGGGCCTCTCTGGCCTCTGCTCTGCCCTGAAATTTTTTGCCATGTTCACATTCGTGTTACAAGGCCCTTCACAGCCATCATCTTGGGGCCCCTCACCAGCCCTGTGAAGTGAGCTGGGCAATGGGGCCACACCAGCTCATTGAAGACACCACTGAAGTCCGGAGAGGAACACTGACTGCCCCGGGACTTAGACCCTTGAATCCTGGCATACCACACTGTCCTTCTTTCCTGCCTTCACCGGCCCCATCACACTTATCCTTCTCTAAAACCTGGGCAAGGGACCAGGAAAGTATTCCCAGAAAAGGCCAAAGAATCCCAAGAGACAGCTCCTTTGCCAGACTACAGCCAGAAAAATCTCTGCTGCCCAATCCCAGCCCAGCTGTTCTAACCTGCCCACCCCTCACCTCAGACCAGACGCCAGAAGTGGGGTGGTAAGGCCCTGGCTGGCTCACTTCCTCTCTCATTGTCTTCTAGACAATGGGCAAAGTTCCACTGAGTCAGCTCAGGGACTCACTACACCACAATCCCAAATTAGGGCAAAGTGTTAGGGTGGGGGCAGGCTGGGGGAAGGAAGCTGTCAGAAGGACCAGAGACACCTAGAGACCAAGAGGATGGGGGAGGAGGGAAGCAAAGCAAGGATGTTCTGGGTCCAGACAGTCCCCACCACCCCATGTTGGACACTGGCCCCCAACATGCAGACAGAGCAAGGCTAAGTTAAGGCGCACTTGTCAACAAGCTCCTGTTGCAGGCGCGCCAGGAGGGATGGTGAAGACCTATTACACACAGATTGCTCACGTGTCCATCTCTGGCGGAGACAGACACTCAGCTGGGCAGCTCAACAAGTGCCCTGCCTGATAAGACCCTGGAGGAGTGAGGTCTGAACAAAGTGCCAGGGAACGTGGTGAGATTACACCTGCCTAGGGATGAGGGGAAGGCTCCCAGGACCCAATAGCACCCACCTTGCTCATCCACGACTTGCGTTTGCACATGGCCTTCCTCCTCTTCACAGCCTCCCACAGCCGCCGTTGGCCTGCGGGGAGCCAAGGAGAACATAACACTGTTAAGATGGCTCACAACCCAAAGAGGCTCCTGCTTGCCCCATGGGCTTCCTCCATATCCCTGGGGTGGGTCCACCACTAGATGCTGCCCAGCATGACGGTAACAGTGTAATCAATCTCAACTGACCAGGAGCCTCAACTGACTAGATGGTTCCCACAAATTGATAGTAGCATTCTCCCAGCTCTCAGAAAAGAAAAAAAAAATCAAGGTAGTAGATAATAATTTTTTCCACTTCCAGTTTTTTCTCCATAGAACCCTTATGTTACTGGCATCAGACGCCAACTATCCAGGTCAAAAGTAGCATAAGTCAGTATTTAATTTAGCACGTTATTACCTATTTAGCTAGTTTAAGTTAAATGCACTAAGTTTCTAATGTTCTATGAGGAACACCATGATTTTGGCTAGACTCAGTGGCTCATGCCTATCCTAGCACTCTGGGAGGCCAAGGCTGCTTGAGCTCAGAAGTTCAAGACCAGCCTGAGCAAGAATGAGACCCTGTCCCTACTAAAAATAAAAATAGAAAAATGAGCAGGGCATTGTGGTAGGTGCCTATAGTCTCAGCTACTCAGAGGCTAAGGCAAGAAGATCGCTTAAGGGCGCAGTACCTGTGGCTCAGTGAGTAGGGCGCTGGCACCATATACAGAGGGTGGTGGGTTTGAACCCCGCCCTAGCCAAACTGCAACAAAAAAAATAGTTGGGTGTTGCGGTGGGCACCTGTAATCCCAGCTACTCAGGAGGCTGAGGCAAGAGAATTACCTAAGCCCAAGAGCTGGAGGTGCTGTGAGCCATCATACCACAGTACTCTACTGAGGGTGACAAAGTGAGACTCTGTCTCAAAAAAAAAAAAGATAACTTGAACCGAGGAGTCTGAGGTTGCTGTGAGCTAGGCTGACACCATGGCACTCTAGCCAGGGACAACAGAGACTTTGAGGGGGAAAAAAAAAAGAACACTATGATTTCCAGATGCTACAACCACTACTTTTAGGATAAACACCAAGATAAGAAATGGGCTCTGTGCCTATAGCTCAAGCGGCTAAGGGGCCAGCCACATACACCAGTGCTGGTGGGTTTGAATCCAGCCCAGGGGCCTGCCAAACAACAGTGACAGCCTCAACCAAAAAATAGCTGGGCACTGTGGCAGGCGCCTCTAGTCCCAGCTACTTGGGAGGCTGAGGCAAGAGAATCACTTAAGCCCAGGAGTTGGAGGTTGCTGTGAGCTGTGACACCATAGCACTCTACCCAGGGCGACAGGTTGAGGCTCTGTCCCAAATAATAATAATAATAAAAAATAAGAAATGAATTCAATTTAGAGCAAATCTTTCTCTGTGTGTGCTCGCACACACATGTGAGAGAGACAAAGAAAAAGTTAGCAAATCATCTGATTTTTATCTTTCTTCTGTCTACAGATCTCTGGACATTGATGCTCCTGGTGTTCAGAATAGTGCTCAGAAGAGACTTGATTTTATGCTTTATAAAAGAGGGAGAGATCAAGGAAATACATCCCCCAAAAGTCTAATCAAGGGCAGCACCTGTGGCTCAAAGGAGCAGGGCGCTGGCCCCATATGCCGGAAGTGGCGGGTTCAAACCCAGACCCGGCCAAAAACCGCAAAAAAAAGTCTAATCAAACAAAAAGGGTACGCAGTAAGTCCTGAGCAGCCAGAGCTTTAAGTAAGGCTTCATTCTCCAAAAACTGATTCACCTTTGCAACTGCTAACTTCTGTGTGCAGCATCTACTGATGTCCCCGCTGCCCCACCTCGGGGGCTCTGGGACAAGCAGACAGAGCTCTCAGCTGCTATCCCGTGGAATAAAAGGCAGGGGGCTTCCACATGCTTGGGGGTCCTGAGGACTGAGGCTGGAAATGGTCACAAGGATAAAGACAAGCAAGGCCAAGGTCCCACCTACCAGGCCGGCCCATGCCAATCTTCTCCAGGTCCTCATTCTTGACATACTCAAAGTGGGACAGGCGGGTAACATTGAGGTCATCACGGAGCCGTAGGAAGTACTGTTGTAGCTGCACCTCAGACAACAGCTCCAGCAGCCAGCCTGTGCCCTCCTCCGGCTGCATGCTGCTGCTGCCCAGCCTCTGCAGGGAGGGAAAAATGGCTCAGGGACCAGGGATGCCCCTGAGTGCCAGTGTTTCCCCACATCCTACTAGATCACTGCCTGGAAGGACTCAAACCACCTTGATGCTCAAAAAAAAGAGCTGTACAGAACAGCCTGTACCTGCTTTCCCATTCCTGCCAGCCACAGGGATAGACTCAGGGCAGCTAGAATACAACCCTGACCCTAAAGTCAGGAATCAGGGTCTCACACCTAAAATCTGCAGCCAAATGGCCTGAAGTTTCCAGGGGTCATAGCCCTTTGAAAATCTGATAAAAACAATTGTCTCTCCATGAAAAGAGCCACATTCTTACTCCTAAAGTCTTAATAAAATGTTTTGGGGGTACTGTGCCCCTTACACCCACCTAGGGGCTCCTCAGATCTGACAGACCCCACAGAAAGACCCTGGGACCAAATGAGCTCTAAGCTAAGTTCCTCCCAAAGGTCGACATCACCACACCCTCTTCCATAGGTCCAAAGACCACTCCACGGCCACCACCCAAGCACCTGCAGGGCCACATCGAGTCTAAGAGAGAAGGGTAAGGACTAGAAAAGACTTTTAGACACCCCAGTCATTGAGTTCTCTTCCTGTCAATGCCTGTCACAAGAGACTGGCACAGTATTATCAAAGCTTCCAAGTCTTTTAAGAAATACCAGAAATCTGAATTTATATGTGAAATCTTGCCATTAACATTTTTCTGGAAAGGTAAGAAAATCCACAAAGATACAAAGGGACCATAAAGTCTCATTCCTTCCCCTACTGTCCAGCCTCCTAGCTCCTGTCCCTGAAGCCAGCTGCCAATAATGTCTTTCACATACCCTTTCAGGTTTTGTTTTTTTCCTCCACACAAACAGTATCACAATATTCATACCATTCTGTTCCTATTTTTTTGGGTTTTTTTGAGACACAGTCTCAGTCTGTCACCCTTGGTAGAGGGTTGTGGCATCATAGCTCACAGCAAACTCAAACTCTTGGGCTCAAGTTAATTCTCTTGCCTCAGCCTCCCAAGTAGCTGGGACTACAGGTGCCCGCCACAATGCCTGGCTATTTTTAGAGATGGGGGTCTCGCTCTTGCTCAGGCTGGTCTCAAACTTGTGAGCTCAAGTAATCTACCTGCCTTGGCCTCCCAGAGTGCTAGGATTATAGGTGTGAGCCACTGCACCCAGCCTCCTTATTTTCACTTAACATTCTTTCTCCCGACTCTAACCCTGTCCACTGTTTGTTCAACTCTGAAACGACAAACACCACATAGTGCCAGCCAAAAATACATCTGCAGGCCACAATCAGCCAATGGGTATGAGTGAGTGACCTTGAACCTATACTCTGTTGGGCCCAAAGAAAGAGATCGGTGGCACCTTCAAAACTAAGTAGACGGGACACAAAACCCTGTCCAAGTAAGAGTTGAGGGCTTGGCCTTGACCCATGCTCAATCCCCATGAGACAGGCAGGCAAGAGGGAAAAGGCCAGCTGACCGGCTAGGGGCCAAGTGATGTGCCCCCACCTTTGCCCATCTCCGAGGTGGTCTCATCCCCAGCTCTCAACACATTGAGATGTATGAAGAGAAGCAGGCACTTGCAGCCGGCCCAGCATGAGCCAGTGGACCTGCCAGCACAGTGCCAGTTCAGACTTTCCCAGGCAGTTCAGGCGAGTACAAAGAGTGACAAATGGCAATGGGAAACCCTCAGTTCAAATCCTGGCTCTTCCACCAAGGCAGCTGGCCAGGAGGAGGTGGTTTCCAAACTTTACACTGTAACCCTTTATTTGCACCGTTCTCCTGAGGGCTGCACAGCCCCCTAGGGGACACTTTAGGTTGTCTCAGTGTTGGTGACAGGGCATGAGTGACATTTAGTGGGTGAATGAGGAACAAGAGCATGAGCTATGCTGTAACACACAGCACGGTCTCACATACTGTTCTAAATCCCATACAACTCAATTTGTGCAGGTGAAAAAACTGTTTATAATCATCCAGACCTGGACTCTAATCCCACTTCCCATCTGGACAAGAGCATGCGTGTACTTTGGTAGCTTTCATATATGCTGAATTTTCCTAGAATGGAACTACTATGAGGGAAAACTGGACTTTGCTTTATTCAGAATAGAGCAAATGTCTACTATTTGAAAAAGGGAAACACCCCCACCCTTGTGTTTTCAAAACTCCTCTTAGCGGGCACTTCATGGTGGCTCTACCTATAGTCTTGGGATCTGACTACTTCACTATGTCATCTAGCACACAGACACATCGGAGTACATAAAGTGTTTGAAATTACTCTCCTTTTATTTCTCTTTTACATTATAGTCGGCATTATGTTGTCTGGATGACTACACACTCACACATACATGGAATTAACAGATTATATTTCTATTAATTTTAAGAAGAGCAGCAATAAAAGCAATACCTAACACTTTGACTATACTTACTATATTCCAGGCACAATTATAAGCATTCAGCTGTATTATCTCATTCATCCTCAACAAAATCATGTTTACAAAAAGGTTTAAGAGGACAGGGCATTGCTGCTTTCCAGAAGAAAGCCCCGGGGTGCACTGTGAAAATCACTAGCCTAGGCAGGTTTCCCCTATGGCCTGGCCACGCAGAGCCACTCAGTATTCCCACCATTGCTACCCTGTGCCTACAGCAAAGTGACCCTACCCCTACTAGGCTCAGCCTCAAGGTGGGGGTTCCTCACTCCCACCAAGGCAAGCTCCCTCCTCTCCTTCCCTACCCCTGCAAGTCCCAGGGCTCCAGGCTCCCCATTCCTGCCTTCCTCTTAGCGCCTAAAAACAGATCAAAGCCAGGTTCTAGGTGGTCAGAGCTGGGGGAGAGCCAGCAGCCCCACCCCAAAGCTACTCAGAAAGTACAGCCGGGCCTATTCCCGTTTCCTAAAGCACCAGCTAAGCAAATGTGTCTGCTCAGCTGCACACTCCTCTCCCTGTTCCTGGACTCCAGGGACAGGGCTGCTCTGTACAGGGGGAGTGTGTGGGAAGACTGCGAAGAACACTAAGATCCTGCTAAGGAAAGGAGTCAGAGTCCCAGTCCTGTCTCTACTGCTAAGCCCAGCGTAACCCCAGAAAGGTCACCCTTTACTTCCCCGCTCCCCATTCCTGCCTTCTTCTTGGCTCCTTTAGCCCAAGTTTCTCTGTGAAGCACAGAGCATGGCTACAGCTCTCCCCAGCTCAGTCAGTCTCCAATTCTGCATATGCCTGGCCCCCTGCACAATGTGAGTCTGCACACCTGCAAACGCCCTGCAAGCACACACCTGACCTGGCTTACACACAAGCCAACAAGAATGAATGCAGTAACCAGATGGGAAAGGCCACCTGGCCCAGACCTCCCAGTCAAGTCTTCACTGGAGATGTCCCTCAGCCATTCCCAGTCCCCAGCCATTCTGGCCCCTGCTGCCAACCCGCCACTCACTGTGTAAAGACGTCTCCGCAGTCTGGCCAGGAGAGGAAAGGAGAGCTCTAGGCCAGGGAACCGACGTGCTGCCGGCATCTCCACGGAGATGGAGTCCCTGAGCAGACCACTGGGGCTTTGGTCCAGGAAGCAAGTAAGCAGGGGCCTCAGCTTGAGTTTCACACCCCAGAAGGGAAGTTGGTTTGTCTCCTAGGACAGACCTCCAAATCCCACTCTGGTGGTGGGAAATGGGACAGAAGAACTGGGTAGGCCCCTCTGCTCTGCTGCAAGCCCAGCTGGGTATCTACAACTGGCCAGTCTAGCAAGGAAGCAGCTTAGCTCTTCTCCTCTGGCTGCAGCCTGGGTCCTCTGTCCTGTTTCTGTGTCTTCTCTCCAGTGCAATGGTCACAGCTCCAGCCCTACTCCCTGGCTTCCCCACCCATCTGCCCGCCCTCTCCCCTCTCTTCCTCCCTCCCTTTCTCCCCAGCTGAGCAGCTCTGACACTGGCTGAAAAAGGACCTTTCTGAATCGCTGCCAAGAGGGCAGCAGGAATGGGGGGGACTCTTCCTTCCAGCCACCCACACCAGCCCCCCTGCCTCCCCATACACAGGCCCCCTGTCTCTGGCTTCTGCCCCAACTCTCACAGTTGCAGACAACTCCTGAGATTTTGGGTGGGGGCTATGTGAATCAAATAGCACATACAAAAGGGGACTGTAGACCCCTATACACAAGGCTTGTCTGGGGATACAGGGACTAGAACACAACCCGAGCTGGAGTCTAGGATCTCAGTAAGTCTTCCCTGGACCCTGCAAGCAGACCCTTCAGAGACCCTCCCCCATCCCCCAGTCCCAGCCTTGGCTGAGCGTCTCCTGGCTCAGACCCTAATGTGGCCCTGTTACCCTGGTGCCCGACGGAAATAGGAGGCCGGCAGCCTGCCAGAGTGGGGTAGTCCAGCCAAGAGCAAGGGTGGGGTGGAGGGGTGAGGATCTCCACCCCTTACCCTGGGGTTGCCTTGTCTGCTGCCCACAGTACTCTGGCTACCCAAACCAGCTGTCCAAGGTACAAAATCGCCTCAAAACGAACATGCTCAACACCCCTGCTGGGACACCCCCAGCCCAAAGCTATAGGATCCCAGGCAGTAAGATGTCTCTTGCATAGCACCCACACACACAAAGGCCTCCACTTAAGGGGACTGGAGACTCTCCACCAAGTCCCCATGGGCCCCCATGTTCCTAGAACTGACAAATGATCCCTCTGCCCTTACTCAAAGGGCGCCAGCTGCTCTTACACCCCCCTCCACTACAGCCCCCAGACACACCTGACAGCTGCAGGAAGTTCTCTCCAGCTCCTCCACTCCCCCCACCAGGCTGTGCCTAGGAGCCCCTGTTTCTTCTTACACACTGCTTTCTTGTCCCTGTCCAGCTGGCCACAAGCTCAGGGAGCCCCAGCTGGCTGGAGGGGCAGGCAGCTGGGGAGAGTTTTGGGGGTCAGCATACCAGGGCCTCTCCCAGTACTTAACCTCCCTAGGGATACCTATAGGGACAGATAATTCCTGGTCTGATCCTAAGGGGCAGGGGAATCAATAGTATCAATCCCCTCTTCTCAACCCCTATCATCTCCATCATCTCCCATCCAAAGCTTGTGAAGACAGCCAGGTGCAGCATCCCTTCAGTTTGAAGGCTGAGGGCAGAGCTAATGTACAAGACAAGGTCAGGAGCAGACTTTCCCCCAAATCCTAGCAGACTGTGCCCTCAGATCAGAGACCCCTATAGCCTACCCTGGCACCAGGCATCACATGAAGGAGACCCAGGGAGACCTGAGGTCAGGAGACAATTTAAGGGTTACTCCTTCTACTACAAGATGGAGCTGCTGGATTAGAATGACCAGATTAAAAGCTAGCTACCCCAGAAAAGATGTGACCCAAAGCCACCAGAACCTCATGTCTGACCCTTCCTTGCATGTCCATTAATAAATCCTCACTGCTTGCCCAGGAATCCAGCATGGGGGGCTGTGAGAAGTGAAGTATATGAGAGTCAGAGTGGGGCGGTTGCTGGGCCCCTTTCCCTCTGCCAAGGAAAAACAGCCCCAACCTTTCTGCCCAAACTCTCCCTGCTGCATCCTTCTTTCTCCTGTCAGCTACCGCCCCCTGCCGGCCAGGAGAGAAAGTGCTTGCGCTCCAAAGAGAAGGGAAGCTGCCCCATCAATACAGTGACCATATTTTCCAAAGCAAATGAACATTTGGCTTAATACACATATTTGAAGGGCCAGTAAATGAGAATGTCCAGGGCACAGGGACTCAACTGTCATAAAAGATGAATCCAAATCCTAGCAATGTTTCCTGGGCCCCCATGGAGCATTTAAGAATGCCCAAAGGCTAGTTTATTTGGGTCTCAGGGGGCTCTTGCACACTGGGCAGATGCCTGCATCACTAATTCACCACCGCTGAAACCCCTGTTCCCACCACACCACCACGCACACCCCACTCTTTACCCAGCCTCCTTGCCCCAGGGCTGTGTCCCCAGGCAGGCCCACAAGCACAGATATCACTCACTCCTGAGAGGCTGGTGCAGAGGGCAGAGCTGGGCCCTCAGCTCACAGGCAGATGCTCGGGGCTGTGCCCCAGCCTCCCCCCATTACCTGCTGTCCCTCCTCGCCCCCAGCCAGGCGCTGGTAAGCTGATCTCTCCCCCATGGAGCCCAAACTCCCAGTGGCGGTTCTGTCAGGAAGGGAAGCAGCACCGGCCGCAGCCCCCGCCCCTTCAGCGGCACCGGCAGCAGCAGCGTCACTGCCCTGCGTCCTGCGGGGCCGGGCCTCAAGCATCCTCCAGGAGGGCAGGGGCCGCTAATGCACCTCAGCACCTGGGAGGGCCTGGTCCATGACCCTGAACCCCACGGCCTCACACCGCCACCAGCTGCCAGTCAGCCCGTTGGTCACGCCCTCTCCTCCTCCAGGCCTGCGGCAGTCCCACCCCCAACCCCATCCCCACTCTGCTGGCCTCGCTGCAGTGCTGATCCCACCCCTTTACCAACCAGGAAAGGAGCAGAGGGGAGGGCTGTGCCCGCCAGGGGCTGACCCCCATAGAAAGCTAAGGCGGGGCTGCACCTTGGCTGACCACATAGCCACAGTTCTATTCTGCCCTAGACCCACCTCCAGAACCCCAGAGCTCTAGGGCCACCAACTAGGGCCTTGGGGATTCAAAAGTCCCCCATAATCCATGATATGGGGGTTCATTTAAGAAGCCACAGAAGAAAAGTCTCTGTCCTGACTCAACCCCTCCTATTAGACATCCCATAGCCTAAACCCACCCCTTACCAATCTACCTACCCCAGCTTCCACCCTGCTCCAAGAATGCAAGGTGTCTACCTGCCGCCCCCCCCACACACACACCCCAAACTCCACAGCTCCACACTCTCCCACACTTGAGGGAGACAGGAGATTCTGCTTATCCCACAGCCCCATCAGCCCAGCTAGACTTGATAGAGGTGGGCCAGGATAGTGGGGCTGACTTCTCTGACTTCAGAGGACTCACTCCAGTGCCCAGACTCCTGCCGAAGGAGCCGCTCCAATGTGTGCCCACTCATGGGGTGCCTCACCCAGCACCAAGGTGAGGCCATTGCCAATGCAAGAAGTCCCACTGCAGAGGCTCCTCCTCTCCCTCTGACTTCAGGGCCCCAAGGTGCCATACGCACACCCTCTTATTCTGATGGCATTTGAAGCATCCACTGACTCCTTAGTACCAGGTATTTAGGGGCTGAGCTTAAGGCACCTTCACCTTCACCCTTTCCTGGGTTGGGCAGAGAAGGGAGAGATACTACCCCCTCCACACTCAGCTTCCAGGCTGAGGAAAGAGACCCCCCGGAGGGCACTGGGTGAATGACCGTAAGGCCCACTCTCTCACAGAGTCCCTTCTCCACCTTGAAGCTGGGGTTGGGGATGAGTTTGCCAGGGAGGGGCTACAGGACACCTGGTCTATTCTATGCAGAAACTAGTCTTGGGAGTAGCTGCAAGAACCCAAAGTCAGGATGCTGTAAAAAACAGGGCTGCAACTGCCAGGCCCATCCCATCCTGCCTGGTTGGATGCAGGGTGTGATCCAAACCATTCCTCCTTCCTGCTTTCTCCCTGCCTTATCCCTCCATAAATCTCCTGTCTCCCAACACCAGCCTACTATAAGACATCCACAGGATCCAAACTATCTCCAGGATTAGGATTTGGAGAAACCCCCGCATGTATTCCCCTCTGCCCCTTTGTCTCTTCATACCATGTAGCTAAAAGGCAGCTGAGAGAGGCTGGGGAGCAGCCCACCGCTGCTGTGTGCTCCCTTCTCCCCAGCCTCTCCAGCAGCATCAGTCAAGTGACAAATC
This sequence comes from Galagoides demidoff, assembly GCA_963574575.1. Lineage (NCBI taxonomy): Eukaryota > Metazoa > Chordata > Mammalia > Primates > Galagidae > Galagoides > Galagoides demidoff. The sequence continues at coordinate 36,475 of CAUYQV010132472.1, forward strand.
CATGCTGAGGAGCAGACATGACATGTAATTTCCGGCCAAGAGGATTTTTCTAAAACAATCTACCGTATTCTCCAGAATATATGCTAACCCTACCTTTAAGCTGGACTTCTCCCATCTCCTCCTCCCTCTTCTCCAAGCCTTAGAGGAAAAACTACACAGAAGGACAAGGGGGGTTATAGCACCTCTCTTTGCCAGGAGTATCTTGCCTCCATATGTGAGCCCTACTAAGTCCTGTCAGCCTCAAGTCACCCCCGTGTGTACAGTGCTCATGCTTCTAGCCCAAAGGACCTCATACCAGCAAGAGGTGTACCTGGCAATCCCACACCTTAGGTCAGCCTGGGTCTGACATCACACTGGTCTGGAGAGGAGACTGGCCAGACACCAGGAAAGAGAAGGGAGTGATCACGACGCACGCCATGGCTGTCCACACCCTCTCCAGCTCCAAGACAAGCAGGGCTCACTCCCCCCTGAGGAGCTTAGCAGCCAAGGTCCTAATATTGAGACTGTGTTTGCTGCTGGTACCAAACCCACAGGTTAAAAGCCAGTCCCGAAGCCTCTTCAACCTTGTTAACTGTGGGTGTTTCCTAAGACTTTTGAACGCAGACATCCTTCTCTTCTCAAAGGATGTTCTACTCCCTGGGAGTCACCACCTCTCCTCTCAGGGGTCACATTACCACCATATGCTGTCTCCATTTCTGAGTTCCTGTGGCTCTAGACCCCCACTTCCAGACATTTATAGGGCAGTTCCACCAGGAGGCTGCACAGGTACCATAAACTACACAACCAAACCGGGCTCATCATCTTCCCCTTAAACTCTGCTAATCCATACTCCTATCTCCCGACTGAAAACATCAGGAGCCAACATCAGCCACTTCCACTAAAGACCACACCCCCTGCCCCTACCTCCTCCACAAGACAGGCCAGATCATGTTCCTTCAACCTCCTAAGTATTCCTCCCATCAACACCGTGGAGATCAGAAGTCAAGCAGACCTGGGCTGAAAGCTTGGCCCCCTCACTTTCTAGCTGAGCAATTCTGGGGTCAGTCACTTAACCTCTAAGCCTCCATTTCCACATCTGTGAAGTGACTATTTAATAGAATCTCATTCATAGAGCTGTTATGAAGAGTCAATGAGAATAATGACTAGCATACTCAGCGTGGCACCTGGCAGATGGCTGCCTATTGTTATTATTGTCATCTGAACATAGACCTGATGTCCCTCCCCCACTTTATCCTCAATGAGTCAAATCGCCCGTTGGCACACAGGCCCTCTAGGATATACTCCTTGCCTATTTCTTCACTTCCACCGCTTTGCCGTTCCCTAAACACACCTGCTCTTTAATTTTAATGTCTCTGAGCTAATCTTTGCCTGTGACACACCTCTGTGCCCACACGTGATGAACTCCTATACTCAAGACACAGATCAAACGTCATTTCTGTAAATTCCCACTTCCTATCCCAAATGGTTATTTTTGCCATACTCTGTTGTTCTGTTGAAGAAATGCTTGAAAGTAAGAGTTGTACACACACATAATTCATATGGAAAACAGCCAAAACAATTTTAAAGATTAAATTATCTGGAGTGGCACCCATAGCACAGTGTTTACGGTGCCAGCCACATACACCGAGGCTGGCAGGATTGAACCAGCCCGGGCCAGCTAACCAATTGCAACAGAAAAATAGCCAGGTGTTGTGGCAGGCGCCTATAATCCCAGCTACTTGGGAGGCTGAGGTAAGAGAATCGCTTAAGCCCAAGAGTTGGAGGTTGCAGTGAGCTGTGACACCACAACACTCTACCGAGGGTGACATAGTGAGACTGTTGCAAAAAAAAAAAAAAAAAATTTTTTAAATTGTAATTAAATTATTCATCATGCTCCTGCCCTGTAAAGGTCACTATTCCTATAACCCTCTGTATTAGTATATAATTCTATTGAGGAAGCCTTTTATATACACCTTTATTGTGGCTTCTAAGTTGCATCATAACCATCTGTCTGCATCTGTTACCTTGAAGGCAGAACCCGGCATGAGGACTCAGCTGCTCTAGCTCCAGGTTGCTGGATCTCCAGATCTCCCCTCAGCATGGCTCACGACAGCTCTGCTCACCAAACCATAGCAACAAACAGTAGGCACAGTCACACCAAATTCTCAGATGATCAACTGAAAATCCTCATCAATACCTTCAATACCTTGCCCAGATTATGCCAGAAAAGAAAAACTCACATTAGAAACCAACACTGATGATTCAAGAATCCAGATCTGGGGTTGGGCACAGTGGCTCAAGCCTTGAATCCTAGCACCCTGGGAGGCCTAGGCACGTGGACTGCCTGAGCTCACAGGTTCAAGACCAGCCTGAGCCAGAGCGAGACCCCGTCTCTAAAACAAATAGCTAGGTGTTGTAGCGGGGACCTGTTAGTCCCAGCTACTCAGGAGTCTAAGGCAAGGGGATCAGTTAAGCCCAAGAGTTTGAGGTTGGTGTGAGCTGCGACACTACAGCACTTTCTACCAAAGGTAACAAAGTGAGCCTGTGTCTCAAAAACAAAACAAAACAAAAGATCCAGATCTGGTTTCAGAATTGAAGAGCCAGGCACAGATCTGATAAAACGCCAGAACTTGGGGAGACTTTGGAATTGAGCTGAAGCCAAGGACAAGTATGCCTTGCAAAAGAGGCAAAGAGAAGAAACCACATGGTGTCATACCTCCTACAGTCCCACGCAAGTTACACACATTCTCATCCAGGCATCTATGAAAGACCCTTACCCAGAGAAACTTGCAGAAGAAACTGGGTTTCCAGAGTCAAGAGTCCAAATTTGGTTTCAAAATCAAAGGTCTAAATACCATTCCCAAGGAAGAAAAAGAGAATGTGGTAAATCCTCAGAACAAGACGAGGATCGAGATCTCTAAGGAGGATCAGAAGATACACAATGGGACCAACCCCACCCGCAGCACTCTCATTTCTCTGAAGCCAGAAGATGATGGCTTCTTTTATTTATTTCTTTTCTTTCTTTTTTTTTTGAGACAGTCTCACTTTGTCACCCTCAGTAGAGTGCTGTGTGGTGTCATAGCTCACAGCAACCTCAAACTCGTGGGCTTAAGTGACTCTCTCGCCTTAGCCTCCCAAATAGCTGGGACTACAGGTGCCTGCCTAGCTATTTTTAGACACAGGGTTTTGCTCTTACTCAAGCTGGTCTTGAACCCATGAGCTCAGGTGATCCACCTGTCCAGCTATCATCATGACACCAACGCCCAACAGTGACCCTTGGGAAGGGAGGATGATTGGCCTCCCAGAGTGCTAGGATTACAGGCGTGAGCCACCTCACCCAGCCTTTTTTTTTTTTTTTTGAGACACGTCTCACTCAGTCGCCCTCAGTACAGTGCTGTGGTGTCACAGCTCACAGCAACCTCCAGCTCTTGGGCTTAGGCGAGTCTCTTGCCTTAGCCTCCCAAGTAGCTGGGACAACAGCCCCCCTCCCCCCATGCGGCTTTTTTTTTTTTTTTTTGGTTGTAGTTGTCATTGTTGTTTGGAAGGCCTGGGCTGGGTTGGAACCTGCCAGCTCCAGTGTATGTGGCTGGTGCTCTAGCAACTGAGCTACAAGCTCTGAGACCCTTATTTTAGTTCTGACAAGCTGCACAAGATCACAGACAGCACAGCATATTTTATGTCATCAACTTGGCCCCCAAATCTCCCCAGTCTTTCTGGGAATCTACCCTTTTCCTGAGACTGCAGGGCAAGCCTTCTGGAGCTTGCAAAGGGCTTCAGGAGGCAGAGTCAGACACCAGAGGCACCACACACCCCCACTGATCTGGACTGGATCCAGTGTTCAGCAGACGTCGAGACAATAAAAATAAAGTTAGTAATAATCATTTTTTCAGTCAAAAGAAAAAGAACCTGGCATGAGACCTGGTCAAGAGTGTTTGCTATAAAGGCATTCAGCCTCTGTAACGAACACTGGACAAAGGTGGCCCGCCTCCTTTCCTATGAGCTGCTGCCACCTTACTTTCCCAGGGGATGTCAAGAACAAGCCTGGCTGTCTTCCCTCTACCCCTGGTTTAGCTGCCCTCCATTGTTTCTAATCCAGAGAAGCTAGTACCTTCACGGGAAGAGGGGCTGTCAATCTCATTACAGCCACTCCTGTCCCAGACCCGCTAAGCTACTTAGCTCCCACAAAGCCATGTCAGAGCCAGGGACAACTCAGTCAGTCCCTCAAGCAGCGGGAGAGCTTTGAATCATCCTTCACAAAGGTGTCTTCAGCCAAACTGTGGAGGGAGGGCTGGGGAAGGATGCTGTAAAGACTGATGGCAAGGGGGCCTGAGATTGTCAGGCATCCCAACTCACTGAGGAGGGATCCAGGGGAGTGCCAGGGTGGAAGGCAGGGATAGATGTACCAGACAGGGATCCTCCTATGCCTCATTTCCTTCAATTCCAGGGAGGAGGGGGGAAGGAAAAGGATCTGAGCAAAGAACACAATAAAGCCCACAATGAACTCCCCACCTATATCGAGTTGGCCTTGAAACTACTGCGAAGCTTTTCTTGCTCCACCCGCTAAAAATCAGTGTGCCAATACCAACACCCAGGGACGGGACACTGAGAGCCCTAATGCACTCCTGGTGCATCCCTCCTCCGCACACAAACACCAGCAGTGTGTGACAGAGGATAAATTCCTGCGGCTGTCTAGGTCTTATTCCCACACACACCACGCATGCCCTAGTGTCAGGGCTGGGATGCCCCGTACTGCAGAGCTGCCTCTGACTGTCCAGCTATCATCATGACACCAAGGCCCAACAGTGACCCTTGGGAAGGGAGGATGGCTGGTGGGAGGAAGGATGCACTCCAGCTCCCAGAAGTCAGCCACTCCCAGAGCCCTTCTAGGGCTGGGCAGAGGCTGCTCAGCTGGCCCCCCTGCTTGTGGACAGCTCAGGCCTTACCCCACCCCCTCAGCAACAGCCCCGAGCTGAAGGGGCCTATTGTTGGGCCCTGGAGGTGGGGTGGGGAAAGGAACAGTGGTGAGGAGATGCCAGAGCTATGATTTGCAGAACATTTACTCTGCAAGAGGCACTCACTGCTCATCCCCTTGGAACCTTGCCCACACCCAAACCCCAGGAGCTGGAAACATATAATTTAGGGCAAGATGGAGGGCCCAGGAAAGTCAGGGAGTAACAGAAATGCCAGGGGCTCCATGATAGACACCTTAAATCCTACTGTATCCTGCCTGCCCACTTACCAACAAAGAAACTGAGACCCTGAAAGGGACAGGGGCTTGGCTAGTCCAAGGCATTAAGAGGCTGTCGTAGGGGGAATGGATCCCCAGCAGCTGGGAGAGAGCAAAATGTTCAGGGTGATAGTGATTCTCTACTGGCCATGGAGGAGCAGCTCTGCCAAGGTCAGAGACTGGTGAAGGTCAAGGGCACTCACCTCATTAGCAGAGGCAGCATATAAGGGTCAAACAGAGACAAGAAGAAACCAGTGTTACCAGCTAAGGCCACCAGCTGGGGCTCCCAGGAAAAACAGCTGCCCGCCCCTCCCCTCTTCAGTTACTCTAGGTATTTGCTACCTGCTGGAGGTTCGGGGGATGAGAGTCAGGGTCTGGGTCCTCCAGTACAAACTATGCATAAACTTTTAACTAAAAGCCTTATTTTCACTGACTAATTAAAAACCCTCCTATTACCCTAGATTATCCCCATTTTACAGATGAGGAAAATGAAACTCTGGAGATGTGACTATGCTCACCCAGAAAGTAAAAGGGGAAGCCAGAATTCAGTCTATATGTGACTATACACTAAATTGCTTGGCTCAAGGATGTAGGCCCATGGAAAGCACAGCTTTAGTCTTATATCCTGTATCAGACTTGCTAAATATATAACACATTATTTGTCACTGCTAAACAAATTTATGGATTTCGTGAGGAAGTCTTAGGAGGGGGTGGAGCTCCAGAAAAAGATAATGGACTATGCCCACACACACAGCTTCGTTCCTTACTGAAACCCCACCAAAACTATAATCGAAAAAGAAAAATTTTTTTGAACAATCTAAGTCCCTAAGGATGGGGAGGACAGAGGAGACAACTACAAGAAAACTTCGGAAGCTGGAAAACAGATAGGTCAGTGACAAATGAGAGAAAACCTGAGAAAATCAGGAATCCCAAGATGAGAGGCACTTAACTACTCCACAAAATCTTCAAAAGGCCTCGAACTAGCAGCCCCAGAAACCTCTGGAAGAGGCTGTCAGAAGGGAAATGCTAAAAATGCTAAAATACAGAGAATTAGTCAAAAGCTATTTACGAAACAAGAAAGACCCCAAGACTCCCTCCCCAACACAAACACATGGCACGTGAGAAACTTGTATAAGGGGGTTGGAAGAGGAGGCAAGTTGAGACTGTGGAAGCAAGTGGAGGCTAGACCACAGAGAGCCTTTACTGCAAGTAGCTCATCAGTGTGCTACCAGCCCCACCACCTGTCTGCAAAAGACAGGAGATTTCCCTGGAAAGGATAAATGGAAGGATAGAAGGTCTCTGTACGGTGACACAACAAGCTTGGCTGAGAGCAGAGGGTGACACACCCCAAACAAAGAAGGCACACACAACACATGTCAAGATCCCAGTTCCCTTCTCTACCTGCTCCCAGAACATGGAGCAGGGCCTCCACCTCCCAGCAGGACTCTTTTCTAGGAACTCTGATTAGGCAAAGAAAGATGGAAAGATACCAGCATTAAAGGTTCCTAACAAATGGCACATCCAGGTCGCCATACAAAGCTCAGTCCAACATGGCCACCCAGTGCTGGAAGCTCCCTCCCTTAATAAAGAGCAGATAACAAAAAAATTCCCAGACTCCCACATGGGAGAAAGGGAATAAAACACACAGAAAAAAGCAACTAAAAGGAAACTCTGCAGAACAAAATTCTAGATAGAAATCTCTCATCAATTTCCTCAGAGAGATAAACTGTTGTATTCACAAAATAAAAACAGGGTTTAAAAAAAAAAAAATGGGAGTCCAGAAATTACAAACAAAACAGGAAATACAAAAAAATTCAACAGACCCACCCCCACTGCACCAAGCATAGCTCACCCACAGCAGATGCTGATAAACATCTGTTGCACAGATCAATGAGGTACAAATTATGGTTTCTTGAACTCGAATATATACACAGATCACCTGGGATCTTATTAAAATGCAGATTCTGATCTCACAGACATGGAGTGAGGTCAAAGAGCCTGCATTTCTTTTTGTTGAGGCTGTTGTTTGAGACAAGGTTTTGCTCTGTTGCCCAGGCTGGAGTACAATGGCACAACTATTGCTCCCTACAGCCTCAAACTACTGGGCTCAAGAAATCCTCTTGTCTCAGCCTCCTGAGTAGCTGGAACTACTGGCACATGCCACCACCAGCTAATTGTTTTTTTATTTTTTTGTGGAGATGGAATCTCAATGTGTTGCCCAGAGTACTCCTGAACTGTGTTCCTGCCTCAGCTCCCCAAGACAAGGCTCATTTGATTATAACGTATTTTTTTATATATATTGTTGGATTCTATTTGCTGAGGAATTTATGAAGAATCTTTGCATCGGCTCACCACCTGTAGCTCAGTGGTTAGGGTGCCAGCCACATACACCAGAGCTGGTGGGTTTGAATCCAGCCCAGGCCTGCCAAACTACAACCAAAAAATAGTGGGGCCTTGTGATGGGCGCCTGTGGTCTCAGCTACTTGGGAGGCTGAAGCAAGAGAATCGTGCTTAAGCCCAAGAGTTTGAGGTTGCTGTGAGCTGTGATACCACAGCACTCTACCCAGGGCAACATACAAAGAATCTCTGCATCTACGTTTTGAGGATAGTTTTCTCTTCTTGCAATGTCTACAGGATTTATCATGCAGTTGAACCTCTCTCTGTGTGTTCAACCAAACATGGATTGAAAATATTAAAAAAAAAAAAATCGGCTCAGCACCTGTGGCTCAGGTGGCTAAGGCGCCAGTCACATACACCTGAGCTGGCGGGTTTGAATTCAGCCTGGGCCCGCCAAACAACAATGATGCCTGCAATCAAAAAATAGCCGGGCGTTGTTGTGGGCGCCTGTAGTCCCAGCTACTTGGGAGGCGGAAGCAGGAGACTCACTTGAGCCCAGGAGTTGGAGATTGCTGTGAGCTATGATGCCACAGCACTCTACCCAGGGTGACAGCTTGAGGCTCTGTCTCAAAAAAAAAAAAAAAAATCAATGAAAAACATTGACACTCTCCAAGCTCTTGGATGTTTTCAATGCACAATAGGGCAACGAACCACCACTCCAGAGCTCAGAGAAGACCCTTGTTTCTCAGATTGTGGTGTATGGACTATCAGCATCACTTGGAAGCTTGTAAAAAATACAGACTTGGCTGGGTGCAGTGGTTCATGCCTGTAATCCCAGCATTTGGGGAGGCTGAGGCAGGAGGATTGCTTGAGCCCAGGAGTTCAAGACCAACCTGAACCTTGTCTCTACAAGAAATTTAAAAATTTGCTGGGTATACTAGCACATGTCTATAGTCTCAGCTACTCAGGAGGCTAAGGCAGGAGGATTGCTTAAAGTTGAAGTTGCAGTGAGCTATGATGACTCCACTGCACTCTAATCAGAGCCACAGTATTCTGACATATACTACAATATGAATTAATCTTTTTTTTTTTTTTTTTGAGACGGAGCCTCAAGCTATCCCCCTGGGTAGAGTGCCATGGCATCACAGCTCATAGCAACCTCCAACTCCTGGGCTCAAGCTAGTCTCCTGCCTCCGCCTCCCAAGTAGCTGGGACCAC
>CAUYQV010132475.1:0-12190 GCA_963574575.1 Galagoides demidoff
TGAGAGAGAAGAAAACAGATGATGGATAGATATCAATTAGAGATATATCAAGAAGCTCCAGGTTAGAAAGATAATAAAAATCCTAATCTTTATATTAACAAGTAGATTAGATAGTAGAAGAAGGAAGTCTAGTACCAATATGATACTTTAAGGAATTGGAAAAAATAGAACCTCATTTTGTACGAAATCAGAAAAAAACTCAAATAGCTAATGCATTACTTAGAAATAAAAACAAATCAGTAGGCATCACATTACCAGACTGCAGGTTATATTACAAATCTATAGTGATCAAAACAGCATGGTACTGGCTCAAAAATAGAGATACAAAACAGAATAGAGAATCATTCTCTATCTTAATCGCATATAGCCTCTCTAACCTAATTGCATATAATCTCTCTGTGTTGCCTTCAGGGAAGATTCCTTGCCACTCTCCACTTCTGTCTGTGCCAGGTGAGGTTATATACCCTCTATTGAGTTTTTAAACTTAATGCTTTATTTTTTTTCATTCATGTCTGTTTTTATTTAAACATTTCACACACTTCAAAAAATGGAAGTCAGTCATTTATCTCATTGGGCAACCAAACATACCTATTTGAAAGTTTAGCCAGATGCTTGCACAAACTTAATTTCCTCTGGGCATATTTATGTTTTCAACGTTGATTTTGTTGGCTGTCTTTCCCGGTATTAGATTTCTTCCTGTGTTTTGGAATTTTGCTTTGCAGGCTTATTTTGAGTGGGAGGCCTTTTTGTTTTTGTTTTTCTTCTCTCTGTTTCCTTCTGTGTTCACCCCTCCTGGGCCAGTGGTTTTGTGGTCCCTTGTGCCCAGCTGCTCAGGACTCCCTGCCCTAAGCCTGGTGGTGGTACAGAACTCCTGTCCACAGTGGTGTCGGCTTCCTTCCTGTCTTAATTGGAAACTGTGTTTCTTGTCTTCTTTTCCTTCCTAGGCTTGTAGCTTATTCAAAATCCTAGCCCCCCACGGGATGGTTAGACACAGTTTTTAGAGGCGAGTATTGGGAGAGAGGTGGGAGTTGGGTCACTAGCCCCAGTCATAACTCATTGAGCCGAGTCATTTCATCCTCTTTATCCTCCTGGAACCAAACGGCAGACTACCATAGTCTCCTTGCAGAATGGGCATCCAGAGGCTGGTGGCTCCAGCAGAACCCACGGACTTGTTTTTCTCTTCTGTTCCTGGTTTATGGAGAGACGGACCTTGCATTTCAAAGCTCCTTATGGCTTCACTTTTCTGCTTTTCTATTTTTTCTGCTTTTACCCTGTATTTGGATTGGGGGAGGCATGTCCCATGAATGGATCTTAGTTAGGAAATGACATGGATAGAATTATGTTTTAAAAAGAGTTTTCTGTTTGTGTAAAACAGTCTAGCTGGTCGACAGGGAGGTGGGTTCTAAGGCTGTCTCATAGTCCAAGTGAGGAGACCTTGACTTGGACTTGGGGGTTAGCAGTAGAAATCAGGTGCATTCAGCTGCTGGAACTTAGCAGTTTTCCATTAATTGAAGGGAGTGGTATCTGCAGTTTATTCCCACTGGAGCCTTCCCAGATGGTCTTCTTGGCACTTGTTTTTATTCCTTTGCTGCTTTTAAAACATTCTTTACTCTTTATTTTTAAATATCCTTTGGGTGCCTTTCCCTTTGCCAATGCACCCTTCCTGTTCCACACCATTCCCCAGCACCCTCACAGCCACTTGAGCCCAGGGTTTGGATTTAGGAACGAGGCCTGGCAGGACCCCTCCTAGGGCGGGACCCTGAAGATATCTGTTCTCCTGAGGGAGTGTTTCCTTTTCAGCCTCTCAGTCACTCTCCACATCCCCTCCTCTAAGCTTCCTTTGCTGTCTAAGGCCAAGAGGGATTCTAAGCTGCAGAGGAAAGATTGGGGGCAGAGAAACATTCCAGAGGCTTCTTCTCACACTCTCATCCTGTCGAGAGCCTCTTGTTTGGAAAGCCTGTAATGCAGATGTCTCTTTGTTTCAATCATACATAATATCCTGTTCAAATGTCCTCCTCAGGGAGTTTTATAAAGCGTGAGCTCCATTCCTATTCAAAGCAGCTATACCTGCTGTATTCCGGGATAAGTAAAACTCAGAGGCAGGTGATCTACAGTAAAACTACAAGGTGGCAGCTAGACCCTAAACGATTGGCACCAGCTTGTAGATCCTGAGGTAGGATGAATGAGAAGTTTGGGAAAGAAAAAAAAAAACATTAACACAAATAAATGATATGATGGGGTGTCACCTTTAATTTACTACAGAAATCCCCTTATATACCCTTTCCTGGGCTCCCCAGGGGAACACCACCAGGAAGCAGGTGTCTGCCATCATTTCACTTTTGGAAAATGAGAAAACTTAGGTGGAGCCTATGGCTCAAGGAGTAGGGCACGAGCCCCATATACCGGAGGTGGTGGGTTCAAACCTGGCCCTGGCCAAAAAATAAAATAAAATAAAATGGGAAACTTGATTAGTGAGATGTTCAGAGTCAGAAAACCAGTAATTCTGTGTGGGAGGAAGAGGGCCCCACTCTGAAGTGTCTCTCCCCACAAGTCTTTCAGGTCAGTGCCTTCTTTTGGGCCAGCTTAGTTGACTTAAATTTGGGAGCATTTGGTAGGGTCATAGGAGGTCTGACTCTTTTCCGTAGAAAAAAATGCAAATCACTGGACCATTTTTTTGTGTGTGCTGTCTCTGGTTCTCTGTGTGAGGGTCTCATAGTTTGTAGCAGAGTCTAGTCCAGGGTGCATTACATCCTGGTAGGTTGGAGACATGTGTTGGGCAAAGTGATCACTCAGTACATCAAGTACATCTGGGAGTGAGATGTCCTCTGAACTATCTGTGTCTGTTGGGACCACCAAGAAGAGGTTTGGTGGGAAGATCTCAGAGCGCTTTTCACTCAACAATTTCATGGAGGTGAAATCAGAGTGCCAGATGGGGAGTAAAGGGAAAGGACATTCATAAAAAGGAAAAGGGAAGCCCGAGGGACGGAGAACATGGAGGAATGCGGTCCATAAACGGGCAGGCATTAAATGCCTGCTCCACGCCAGGCTGCGTACAGAGTCCAAGGATGCAGTGTGAACCAAGAGAAGGCCCTTCACTCCTCAGGAGAGGTTCAGGTTTGGGGGACCCATTGAAGTTAACAAATAAAATTAATCCTTTGCTCTCTGAGGGTGAGGAGCTTTGTGCACTGGTTTGAGGTATGGTTTCCAAGACCAGCTGGCTGGGAACACTGGTGTCTTCCCAGCTACCCCCCTCAGCAGGGGATTCAGAGAGGAGGCACATTTTTCTCTGAGCCCAAAGTGCACAGTGAACTTCACAGGAATCATGCTTCTGCCCCAGCAAAAATTCCCCAGTGGGGACCACAACTGGTCCCCCCGGAGGCATTTCCTTTCTGCTTTTCTCTGTTGTAGGTAAAAGACAAGAAAGGGGAGACACAGCAAAGCCAGTCATGACAATGAGCCTGGCAGAGGCTGGTCTCCAACATCAGGCACTGATGACATTTACTGAGCCCCAGCCAGTGCCCAGAACATTCCTAATGTCCACATGGATGATAGACCTTCTCCAACAGTTAGCTCTAATGGTGGGGGGAGGGCAAGAACACTGATGAAGAAAAATATGAGAACAGCATTATAATAAAGCAGACCTTAAAAAAAAGAAAGAAAAGAAAAGAAACATTGAACGACTGAGTCAGTAACTCCAAGAAGGGCCCTGGAGGAATAACTTCCTGTGTCTGTGTCCCCCTCCTAAAAAAATCACCCACGTGGCTATGGATACCTTTTAAAAAAATTTCAAATTAATACAAGTTCAAATGTTTAGGTTACATTGTTTTCAATTCTAAGGTAAATATCTTTGCCACTTCATCTATAATCCTGGTAATTTGGGTGCAAACATTTATTAATCTGTGTAGGGTATTTGAAACCTTCAAATCCTAGTTCATTAGGACACTCTCCTAACTAAGATGACTGTTAGGCTGGGTTAGGCTTCCAGGGAGAAAACAAAATAACGGGAATGTCATCTATCTGTAAATAACATCAGGCCCGTGATAAGAATGCATTTTGTTAGGTGTGGAAAGACCTGCCATTCTTGGCCCAGGGAGAAAAGCTACTATTCTCCAGCCCTCCAGGATTCCATGGGTAGAAAAGGTTTTTCTGCCCCTGGTGGTCACATTGCTCATGGTGGCGACCTCATGCTCGGGCTGGACCTTCCAGCTCTGCTTATCATTCTGGGGGTACTTAGCTGATGTTCTCTTTAGATGTGTGCACTGCACAGTTAATTACTGAGGTGAAGAGACGATGCCCCCATCCATGGAAATTATGGAAATGCTTTCAGACATTGATGTTTAATGAGTCTGAACAGGTGTGAGATTAGACGCGGCTGACAGTAACAGGTTGTGGCTACTTGGTACTTTGTAGCTATTGTTAAAGCTACCAAAACAAAACAAAATTTTGTTGCTGAGGTGATTTTTCTAAAAAAGATTTTTTTTTCCACTAAGCGTTTCTTTTCTTGCCATACAACTAATAATTCCATTGATTAGTGACTTCCCCCCCACCCAAGGTCAGTTTCATCATCGGCAGACGGTTCAATTGCTCACACGCAGGGCTCAGCCTGGTCAATCCCAAGTCTGTGCTAACTGGCATTGCAGAAAACCGGGCCCACCAGCTTGAAGTAATTTACCATCTCATGTTTCCAATCAGTCATTTATAAAAGGACAAAAGCTTGCATGAGTGGTGGAAACTTTCAAGTGTTGTCTTCTTATAACAGACATTGGACATGAATCTCAGAACTTTATTATGCTTTTTGTGGCTTTGCTGATCTTGAATTCCCTCCTCATCAGCCATGGGGTGACATTGCTGGATGCCAATCACGTGTGTAGCTAAAGCTACAGCATTGAGGACGCCATGAGATTGCTGTCCTCCCAGTGGGGGCCCATCCACAGACAGTGAACCATAGGATGTGGAGCACAGGTAACCCCGCTTCTATACTTGGTATGTACAAGTACAAGGGGCCAAGGACGGAAGGGACACACAGTTTACAGGAAACTCACACTTCCCTGAATGAACTTATACTGGGAGTGGGACGACAAGCCCCGTTCTGTAATAAATCCCAAATGGATTTCATCACCTTGCTATTATAGCAAGAATATGGGCTCACAGCAAGATTGGGTGCTCAGGGTGGCACCTGTGGCCCAAAGGAGTAGAGCACCAGCACCATACGCCAAAGGTGGCGGGTTCAAACCCAGCCCCGGCCAAAATAAATAAATAAATAATAACAAACCAAAAAAAAAAAAAAAGATTAGGTGCTCATTGCTGGTGTCCCTGGGGGCCCACCCAGGTGCTGCTGGGTCTGATCATTAGCAGATTAAGGGATCCATCTGGCAGTTTGTCCAGTGGGAGTTGTCAGCTTCCGTGTGTAGAGTTCAAGGTACCCAAATTCACACCAGAAAGGGGATTGATAAGCTTGATACTGAATATTCGTTTATGTGGAGAAACATAAGTGCAAAGATTGGGATCCCATTTACGACAGCCTCAAACTTACACACTCTCCTCAAATGTACATCTTCTCTATTGCATTTCCCACAAGGGACCCCATCTCTGCACGGTGCTGAGGACTCCCCTGGGTGGTTGTGAATTAAAACTTGTATCCTACTGATTCAAAAGGGAAGAGGGGTTGGGAGGCTCCATGTTGGATTCTGAAAAATATCCTTGACCTCTGAGGCAGTTTTCCACAGCTGCAACTGAGCAAACTTAATTTTTCCATCTCGGGCAAGCAGGCAGGAGAAGCTTGGAAACCCCACTGCCCTCAAACTATCCACATCTCTCCCAACCTAAATGGTGAGGCTGGGAGCTTCTCCCCAATCAGACTGAAGTTCTTAAAGGTCAAATACTGGTGGAGGTGACACACTGAAACTTATGTCTAGTAAATCAGAATCACACTCTGAATCAAGTATCAATGAGAAACGGTAGACTTGCTTTGTAAACTTTAATCTAGGCAAGGCTGGGAGGAGGGAGTTCAGGGCAGCTCTGAGGATCTGAACTCAGGGAAAGGGATTACCAAGAGCAGAAGCAGAAGAGAAACCTCACTTCTTCTTCTTCTTCTTTTTTATTTTAAGTAAATTTATTTCAGGTTAATGTGAGGGTAAAAGCAACCAGATCAAAATATTTGATTTTGTTAGGTAGAGTCCCTTTTGTGGTTATGTCCCCCACACAAAAGGTGTGCCCAACACCCCCAGCCTGTGCCCGTTCAGTGGGAGCGCCCTAGCCCTCTCCCTTCCTCCCCTTCATTACCCCAGCCCAAAACTTGAATTGAAATGAATTTTTCACCTATATGTGCATGCATAAGATCGTCTACTGGCTTCATATTAGTAGCAATTGGATAATTGCTTTTCCATTCTTGTGATACTTTACTAAGAAGACTGTGTTTCGACTCCATCCAAGATATTACAAAAGATATGAAGTTACCATCTTTTTTATGGCTAAATGGTATTCCACGGTGTGCATATACCACAATTTGTTAATCCATTCCTGAGTTGATGGACATTTAGGTTGTTTCCATGAAACCAGACTTCTTGAGAGATGCTGGCCATAGAAACGTTTATTAGTTTATTCTCTGCTAGGCATGGGCTGAAGACTTAAGGCCATTTAGTCCTCCCAACAATACCACGAAGTAGGGAATATTCACTCCCATTTTGTTGATGTGTAAACTGTGGCTACCCAGGGGAACTCCTCTGAGTTCTTGGGAGCTCCATGCAGTGTGGCATAAGGCCAGCTGCAGGCTTTGTAGCTCAGCTTGGGCAGTTTTTACATTTTTTTCTTATCATTCATGTACTTTGATACGGAGAAAGTTTCACCCCTTGAAACATTGTAATTGAGATTTTCCTTTGAACTCGAACAGCCAAGACTTCATGGCAGTGCTAAGTGCTCAAAGATTGTTACTGATAGTGAATAACAGGGAAGGCAGCTCAGGACAAGGAGCTTGGGAGGCTCCTCAGAAGGGAAAGGGTGCTAGTTGGCCTTGGGGACAAGAGCGTCCACATCTGGGTTGTGGAGAGGAGCAGTGGATTACAGAGACCCGGGCATGAAGACACTGAAGACATCAGTGGCTGCCTTAGTAGGGCTGGAGGTGAAGAAAGGAGATGTCTGCAGTGATGGAAAGTTCTGATATCACTTGACTAGAGAGGAATGATATTGTCTCTTACTCCTGACTGGGATCACATGTCAGCTCGGAATCTGTCCTAGGCCATGTGCGGTGGTGATAGCTTATAGTCCCAGCTATACAGGAGGCTGAGGAGGGTAGAGTGCTCCAATCTGAGTCCTGTCTGGGCAATACAATGAGATCCTTTCTCTATAGTCAGTCAAGCAATGTAAATAAATAAAAATTAAGATATGATACCAGGGAATCACCAACTTCAGCCAGTCTTCCCCCAGAAGCCCACACTCAGGCCACCGTGTCGGAAAGAATGGCCCAATGTGTGTGTGATGGCTTCTTTGTGGGGCAGCACATAGAACGTTTCCAGAACTATAACTGCAAAAGAGTCTGGGAAATGCAGATTGTACTTCTGGCATCGATACTCTTCCAGAATGCATGGGGAAAGAGACAAGTCAGTCCATAGTGTGTGCAATATTTGATGATTTTAGTCCCAAGTAATTTCTGCCTACTATGAAGTTGTAGGGATCTTGATCTCTGTAACATTTTTAAATACATTTTTCACTTATTATATTTATTTGGTTACTGTTAAAGCTTATTCGTTACACCCCTTCCATTGGAATGTTGGAAAAGGACTTTTATTTTATAGGACTTTTTGATGTTAGAGCACCTAAAAAATTATCTTCAAATACCATGTAACAACAAATATCTGTTTATTCTCAAAGCAAAACATCTTTACTGGACAGGTGCCTGGACCACAGCCCCACAGCTCCAGCGCCTCCCCCAGCCTCTGCTGTCTGCCTTAACCCCATTTCTGGGTTGGACTTTGCCTCCCTTCTCTGACCTTCAACTCTACTTAGGCACACACTTTAGGGAGTTACACCAGAAAAAACTATTTAGAAATCACATCTATGAAACAAGGAACAAAGGTGGCCCTTTGCACTAGAGGTGACGTTTCAGTTTCCTCGAACTTCAGATCCAGTTGTGATACTTCTGGCCACCAAAGAAAAACCAGAGCTCAAGCCACAAAATGGCAAAGAATCAGTCATTTCTGTTATAAAATGATTACAAAGACTTACTATTATTCTCAATATTAATTTCAGTTTGACATCTTCCTACAATCACCTGAGAAGTGAGAGTAATGAATAGACCAGGCGTTCATCTTCACAGTGGCCCACAGCCAGGTGGTCTGATGCCCACTTGGCCGTGCAGAATGATGCCCACCACCTCTCTCCAGCCTTTCTGCTGTGGGTATTGGGTCTTCTTTCTTCCCCATTATTGTCAAATCAGCCACTTGCCTTCTTTGTTCTTGCTGTAACTCTATTTTGGGTCTGTCAGTCTGTAAAAAATTTATCGCAAAACTAGATGCAGAACTAATATCCCCTTCCACTTTGGTCTAAGAGTCAGGAAATGAGGCAGAAATAAAAGCTTCCAAAACTATGACAGATCTGAATTGAGTAAAGGCTTCCTTACCCACCTCTCCCTATTTTCCAAACAGACACAGAACAAATAGTTTAAGCCTCCATTGGCAGGCAGTCTTAATATTCTTTGTCCCACTGTAGTTACTGTATCTAAGGAGAGGTGCATGATTCATTTACATAATTGCACAAATTAGGGATACTTCACAATGAAAGGTTTCCTGGTGAGTTTTTCTCTGCCCTTTCATTTCCTAGTGACAAAATTATCAGCACTTCTGCAGTGCCACCATCTCTTCTTTCCCTGGGCCTATGCACAGATACCTGCGTCCCATCTGAAAATGGTCTTCAGGAGACTCCTGAGCTGGAGGCCTCTTCCCCAAGCTCCAGGTGGCAGGGCTGGGAGGGTCAGCCCCTTGTCTGGGGTCACTGCATTCCTCCAGCGTGGGTGACACCTTGTATATGCCCATCCTCCCTCTATGCACCTTGGCCATAACTTCCTAGCCCAGTTCCAGGGTCCCCAACACCACTGTCTGCAAAATGAGAGAGCCAGACACCAGGCAGAATTTTGAGGGGGCACATACAAAGGGTACACATTCTGAGAAAGGAAAAATCTGTATTAAGTTTTTAAATAGTTTTACTGTATTAAAATATTAATATTATTATATGTACCGATAACAAATAATATGTAATACTACATATGTATTGTTAACAGAAGATGAATACAAGTCACGTGGTGAACCTCTTGTAATCACAGAAGTCAAACATGACTTCAGTACTACACATTTAATATAGCTTTTTCCTTTCTTAATATGTGTATATATTTGTTGGCCCCCTCTGTATATATTAGGTAGCTTACCTTTCCCTGTCTTTGTTTACCTATCGTCCTTTAAAGGAACTCTGAAAAGTTAACCACTCTTGAAATGATTTGTTAGAAGTACCTTCTGTAGATTGGAAATAGTTAATTTGTGAAAGGTTTTAGAGCATGAATAAACTAAATGAAACACAGCAGAACCTCCCTAAGTTGAGCTGATTTTTCATTGACTGGACATGTACCACATGCCCATAGTGGCAGAGCAGGCCTGGTTCCTTTGCAGTTTTTGGCTGGGGCTGGGTTTGAAGCCACCACCTCTGGCATATGGGGCTGGCGCCCTACCCCTTTGAGCCAAAGGTGCTGCCCAGTCCTGGTTCCTTATGTTAACCCTTCCATATGTTGACCAGTTTGGTAGAGTCCCTTGGCTGGTTAGCTTACAGAGGTTCTACTGTGCTTGGTTTTGTTTAGTTTAAGGAAGAGTTTCTTTCTTTTTTCAGAGACATTGGCTGGTTTAGTAGGAGGAGACCAAGATTATGACTGGAGAGATGTGGTTTTATCTACTGTTCTGCCCCTGACTAGTCACGACCCCCTGAAGTGAACCTTTGCTCCCTGCTTTCCCATTTATCAAATTGCAGGAATATAATGTCTGCCCCATCTGTTTCATGCACTTGCTGCTAGATGCAGGGAAGGTAACTTTGAGGTGATTTTTTTTTTTTTTTGGAGACAGAGTCTCACTCTGTCCCCTTTAGTAGGGTGCCATGGTGTCACAGCTCACAGCAACCTCAAACTCTTGGGTTTAAGTGATTCTCTTGCCTCAGCCTCCCAAATAGCTGGGACTACAGGCACCTGCCACAACGCCTGGCTATTTTTTGGTTGTAGTTGTCATTGTTGTTTGGCAGGCCCGGGCTGGATTCAAACCCATCAGCTCTGGTGTAACGTGGCTGGTGCCTTAGCCACTTGAGTTACAGGCGCCGATCTACTTTGTGCTAATTAGAAAATACCTTGATATGAAGACAACAATATAAAATAGTGTAAAAAAAGGTGCATGCAGGGTGGTGTCTGCGGCTCAAAGGAGTAGGGTGCCAGGCCCATATACTAGCAGTGGCAGTGGGTTCAAACCTCGCCCTGGCCAAAAAAAAAAAAAAAAGATGCATGCATTTTAGTTGGGAACTCTGGAGTTAGTGCCAACTCTGCCCTATGCTATGTAGTCAAATGTAGGTCAGCTCATCAATCGATCCCATTTTTATTTTAATTTGTAAAAGGGGAGGGGCGACAATAATACTTGCCTTATGTTGATATAGGAATGTGGTGAGCTATGAACCACCTTCTCTTCTATTAAGAAGTTTAGCCAGTCACAGTGGCTCACACCTATAATCCTAGTACTCTGGGAGGCTGAGGGAGGAGGATCACTTGAGCTCTGGAGTTTGACACCAGCCTGAGCAAGAACCACACCCCATCTCTACTAAACATAGAAAAATCAGCCGGGTGTTGTGGTATGCGCCTGTGGTCCCAGCTACTCGGGAGGCTGAGGGAGGAGACTTGCCTGAGTCCAGGAGGTTGAGGTTGCCCTGAGTTAGGCTGATGCCATGGCATCTTAGCTTGGGTGTTTCAAAAAAAGAAAAAAGAAAGATAGAAAGAAAGAAAGAAAGAGAAAGAGAAAGAAACAGAAGAAAGAAGAGAAATTTGTCTCTCTCCTGGTACTCACTGCTCTGCTGTCTGTCTGACAGTGTTGGTGGGGATACAGGGGCTGATTTTTTATGTAGAACAGTCCTGATGACTCTGCACAGAAAATAGTAAAGACCAGACATAGGTGGGTTGGAGGTAAGAATGCAAATGTTTTAAGGAAAGAGAAAAGGGTTTTCATTCAGTGTAAGTGATTTGTGCTCTAAGTATAAGAAAAATAGCAAAAGGTTTACTGAACACCATCGGCTTTGCCAGCATTAGGCATATCAAAAGCTCTAGTTCAGAGCTTCCTTTCTGTTGAGAAAATGGTCTGGATGGGCGGCAGGAGGAAGGTGAAAGGAAGGGGGAGAAGAGCAGAAATCTGTTGTCCTGTGATGAGTTTGGTCAAGTAGTTTCAGAGGCTGGAAAGTTCTGTTGTTGGGAGGGGAGGGATTCAGTAAGATATCCTTCTGTAGAGGGAGGATAACAGTGTCCTGCGCCTGTGTTTCTAGGCTTACCATTGACCTCACTTGAAGTTCCTTTATGTCCTGACTCACAGTGGTACGCTTAGAAAGGGAATCTGATTAGAATAGGTCAAGGCTGTAAGGGTTGCTTTATTTGAAGACACTGGACTCAGGGAAGGATTGGAGAAGGTGGAACGGTTAAACCCTGTTGCCGTGAGCCTGAGGCAAGCTTGTGGCTCTTCCTTCAGAGTGCTATGCTTCTGACTTACAAGAAATGTCTTTATCTCACGCAATTAATATAAGCTCTTTTCTTTGGTTGATTTCTGACGTCTCAGATAGGCCTGATTTGAGGAGAGAAATAAAGACATGTCCAGCTAAACTCATTTGGAGATGGACCTTTTAACACCCTGCAGCCGCCTCCTTGCTCTCTGACACACCCAGGAATTTGGCCGTAGCATCCAGCAGAGGAGACACAAGGTCCGCTGGAATGATGGACAGGTGGTCTCCCCTCATCTCAGCAGGGGCTTACTAGTTGATTCATGACTTCATGTCAAGGAAATAAAAAAAAAACTTCCTCTTGCAATTTATCAAACCACTGAAGATTTTCTCACAGCAAAGTGAAGGGAGTAGAATTTTAATTCGGCCCGTTTTTTTTTTCTATTTTATTTTATTTTATTTTATTATTATTATTATT
>CAUYQV010132477.1:0-28200 GCA_963574575.1 Galagoides demidoff
CAGTGTGGGGTTTTCACATGCAATCCGAAATACTTCCATCAAACTGATCAACACAGCCTTCATGTCATTTTCTCAGTTATAGTTTTAAAACATTCTGATTCTACTCTTAGAGAGTTTCACTTGCACCCCTGTAAGATAGACCTTCAAATCTCTAAAGTAGTCTCTTAGATATGTAAACACCTTGAATGAGAAATATTTATACTAGCCAGTAGGTGGCACTAATGATCTATGATTGTAAATGGCATATTTCAAAATTAAATTGACAATTACATATATATGCATATATATTCATATATATACACACATGTTGAAATCATTAACTATCAGCCAATTTTTTTTCCCAAGGAACTAAATCTTATGCCTATTTTACAGTAATAGTAACATAAAATTCTTTCTATGCCTTATAAATAAGCGTTCATACTCAGTTATTTTTATAGCACAGATTGATTAAAGGCTAGTTAAAAATGGTTCTAATATCTAATTTTAAAAATGTAACTCTATAAAAATATTACAGTTTTATCAGGACAAAAATAACATTTATGGTTCTTATAACTGTGAATGACTCTAAACAGATTTAATTTTTCATTTATTTTCTAATTTACACAACTCAAAGCTAGAATGTGCTGAAAATTGAAAAATGTTAAGATGAATTTATTGATAACTTTCAAAATTTGAGGACATATACATTTTACTTAAATGAATGTTTACATATTTACTTACTTAAATACTTCATTCTTTCTAAAACTTAACTTTGTAATGAAAATGTATCCCAAAATGCCAATACAGAAATTATCTATGGAATTACTTCAATAAACATCATCAGTGCCTTTTATTTTGGGACAGAAAGTGCTGGTACTTCATCGAAAAAGATAAAAACGTTCCCTATGCTTAAGAAACATGCAATTTAATGGATGTAAAAGTATCAGTATAGTACAGATTAAAGGCGATTTAATATTCCCTCTTTCTCCGTCCCTTCCCCTGGTGCCATCTTGTTATGCATCAGGATTAAATTTCTTCCCATATGGTAAGAATCTAAGCATCCTGCTTTTTGAACAGTACTTTACTAAGAGCATGAGGACCGTCTTTCAATATGAGTTCTTAAGGGGTAGTTGACTCTTTTGTAAAAGATGTCTATTAGTGAAGCACAGAAAAACTTTTGTGCTAGGTCATGAAATCATGTATTTTAGCATTCCAATGACAGTTTTTGCTTTCTCTGGAACAGATTCTGAGTCCTTCTGTCCTCCTGTGGTTCAGCAAATCAGTGTCAGACTGAGTTCTTCATACTGCTTCCCTGGTGAAGGCCTTCAAAGACCTCTCCAAGATTTCAAAGCCTTCGATAACATTACTCCCTTGATGGTAGCACTTTTATCTCCACTATTTATTATCATGGACAAACTTATGTGCATCTCAATTTATAAGGACTTAGGCTGCATTCATTCTGAGATTAGTCTATGCATCAGGAAGTTAAAATACTGATAATTTAAATCCTTCAAATATGAAGTTGAATGTAGTTACTATTGCCGTTTACATCAGAATTTTTTTGCTGTGGATATTTTATGACTATTGCAGAATTAGTTGCATAAATGTGGGTCATTCTGGTGTTCAGATTCTTAACTTGGGTCAGGATTTCTGCTGATTGGTCTCAACTACCACAAGCATTTCTGAATTATGTGTGTTATAGGAGGCCTGATCTCATCTTAATGTCTGGTATCTTAATGTACCCCTAATGTGCCTGATCTCATCTAATCTCAGCACTTGGGAACTTGCTGTCTATAAAAAAATTCTCCATTTAAAAAAATATGGCAAAGGATTCTTGACTCCATAGTTTTTTATAAGCATGTAATTGTTTATATGTTGATTTCATATTAGTATGGAGTACATTGGATATTTATTTTTCCCTTCTTGCAATACTTTACTAAAAAGAATGTATTTCAACTCCATCCAGGTAAATGTAAAAGATGTAAAGTCTTCATCTTTTGCAATGCCCAATAATATTCCATGGCATACATATACCACAGTTAATTTGGCACTTATGAATTGAGTCGCAACAAACATTTGAGTGCAAATGTCTTTGTGATAAAATGATTTTTGTTCTTCTGGGTAGATAACTAGCAATGGGATTGCAGGGTCAAATGGAAGGTCTGCTTTCAGAGCTTTGAGAATTATCCATACGTCTCTCCAAAAAGGCTGTATTAGGTTGCAATCCTACAGGCAGTGTTGATGCCACAGTTTTTTAAAAAAGGCTTAATGACAGGCAACTAACTTTCTTACCAGGTGCCCAGTTGTAAATTTAGTATATGAATTGCCTTCACCAGAATATATAACTACTAATATTACATATTGTGTATTACATTTTTCTTTGACTAAATTCTTTTATTCTATGCCTGTTTAATTTTTGCCACAGTTTAAGCCTAGAAGGTCTATGTGACTTACACAGCAAAAGCAATTAATCTTTATGCCTTTTAATTAGAATTCTGTGTATGGGCTATTTATTCAGGGACTTCAAAATTTATCTCTTCTATAGAATAGCTAATATATAGAATAGATTAAGGGAATCACAATTACCATTTAGAACTCATTATTGGCAATGCTTAGCCACAATGCAGTAAAGTTACAAACATATCTGTATGTTTATTTCACTATCGTACTTGGTGCACTTGTCTCCAAAAGCAAATTCTCCTAATTTAACAAGGAAAATTACATTGGCAATTAGATTTAGAAAACAGTCTGGAAACTAATGAAAAAATAAATTTAGGAAGGGGGAAAATTAGTTCTAAATTATCCATGAAATCTTTACTGCTATTATATAAGGTACATTTTCAATTTTTTTAAAAATAACATTTGTAAAACAGTGCTTTAAATATACAAATGCATGCAAGAAAAAAGCATGAAATGGAATTTTTATCTATGTGGAAAGATTCCTTAAATGTCCTTGAATATTTCATAGAAATTATACTTTTATCACATAATTTAAAGATTTCTGTTGCAAGATTGGATGGAAAACCCATTTATAGTTGGTTGCAATAAGTGGTACCAGATTTAGACAGTAGATGTCGCTATTACCATTCTCTACCAATGTGCTGAGTCAGAGTGAGCTACTCTTACCTTTTTTCTATTAAGACAGGAGAAAGACTACCAATCTTAAAAGTCATCATTGGTTTGGAATGACATCAAGGCTTTATTCTTTTACCACATTCTGGTTTAAAAGGACAAAAGTTCCTTCACACCTTTGCTATTAACTGTTCCCTTTGGGTTAATTCTTTTACATGTATTTTGTTTTAAATGATTTCAGTGCTTTAGCGGGCAGGACAGAATAAAGTCTTACATACATGATACTAAGGAAAATCCACCTCTTCATGATAAAAATAATGATAGTCTTTATTCATCTTTGATATTTGTTATTCCTCCTCAATATCTTTCTATGCATAACACTGCAATAACCAGGAAGGTTAGAGTCAACTTCATTTTCATGGGGAAGATTATCAGTATTTATAGTCTCTTACAAATTGTCAGAATTACCTCTCTCCAGTTCTTCTGTCAATCTCAAATCCATTTACTGCTACCTTTTATTCTAAAACAAACTAAATAATAATACTTAATAGCAACAACAACAAAAACTTAGTTCATTACTTTTCTTTGCAGTGAATGGGGCTGTTGCTATTGTCCACCTGAATACTGAGTCAGCCATTGTCCCTAATGGATGAGGGGCTTGAAAAGGTGGATGTTATTGATGGGTACAAATGGATTTCTAAGCATTTCTCTAAAATCAAGTAGTTGATTTCACAGGCATGTCGATTTCTGTTTGCAATTTTTGCTTTGGGTCCAATCAAAAAGATAGGGTTTGCCATCCTAGGATTTTCGTTTTGTTTCATTCTTGGGAATCTAGTTTGACTTCCTAGGATTTCCATCGTATATTGACAGTGTGAATTAATGCATTGATAAAAGAATAATTTGGAAACAATTCTAGGGAGATTATCTGTTTTTATTTTGTTTGCCATTATGTTTCTCTCTAGCTCAGAAAACTGACAGGCAGTTATTAATTTGATCCTGTGTATATGTGATTTTCTTTTTTTTTTTTTTTTTTTTGAGACGGAGCCTCAAGCTATCCCCCTGGGTAGAGTGCCACGGCATCCTAGCTCATAGCAACCTCCAACTCCTGGGCTCAAGCGAGTCTCCTGTCTCAGCCTCCCAAATAGCTGGGACCACAGGCGCCCGCCACAACGCCTGGCCATTTTTTGGTTGCAGCCATCATTGTTGTTTGGTGGGCCGGGCTGGGGATTCGAACCCGCCACCTTAGGTGTACGTGGCTGGCGCCTTAGCCGATTGAGCCACAGGTCCTGAGCCTGTAATTCTTTATAATGAGTTATTGAGTAGGAAATGCCAGCTGTTTTTGTGCCTATGCCAGCCATGGTTCCTATTGCTGCCAGTAGGGGAAGTATGGCAATTTGGGTGGCCCATTTCATACGGATTGTTGGATAGAGAGAAAGAGGAGGTACTGGAACAGGTTCATCTCCTGCAATAATTTTAAAATCAGGTAGTAATATAATTATGGAACAGAGACCTTGAATGTGGATAGGGGGAATTCGGTATAATTTTTTCCCACAGAGAAAATGGAAGGAAGGATGGCATTTTTTGTGTAGTAATTTTTTTGGTTTGGAAGGGAAAGTGACTATCTTAGAGCATTTTGATGGGTTTAGACCCGATAAGGGAGTGATGCCAGTAAAGTTGAAGCAAAGAGGGTATGACTGGATACTTTGATTGAGTGAGGGTATAAAAGGTTTAGTTTTGTGTGTGCAAGTTATTAAATTAAGAGATGTAGGGTCTGGAAGGTTGAAAGATTAAAATGTTAGGAATTATGACTGGCGCTGTTTGAAGTTTAGTGTGTAAGAGACCTTGAAGACTTAATCCAATCCAGCAGCCTAGTTTATATTTAGGGTGATGTTTTAAAAGAGAGTATATTCATAAGATGGAATCATAGGTTAGATTAAGATTTAGCTGGGGTGTAAGGGTGGAGAGATTGAAATCTTGGATTTGATTTTGGTTAATTTTTTGTTTTAAAATTTGAGAATGGGTTTTAATGACTTTGACAATATCTGTTAAGGGGGGGAATAAATTTTGGTTTTTATTTTGTGATAGTAAATTCTGAGTATGCCTTTTCTGGACCTCACTTTTTATATGTTCTTATTTCCCACTTTTGTCCTTTAAGCCAAGTAGGGTCATTTGGTTTTAATATTTTTATGGTGAGTTCATAAAAGTATGGCCAAGGGCATGGAAAAGTAGTTGTTGATAGTTGTATGTTAATGTCGGTGACCTTCCAGGGGGCTATGGATTCACAGCCCCAATAAGCACATCCTTTTTAACATTTTGAGTCAGGATTTTGAGCACTGCAAGCATATATTTGGAGGTTGTGGTTTAAATTACAATGTTTGCCTAAAGAGGCTAAGGTATGTGAATCACGTTTAAATAATTCACATAAGGTGACATTAAATAATATATCAGAATGATTTGATTTTCTAATTAATGTTTTGTTAATAGAGGCATGATATGATTTCCAGGTGTCTGACCATGAGTCGATGTGTAATTTCCATGTTTTCTCCCAATGATCAGAGAGGGAGAAAAGTTGAGGGTTTCTTTTTTTTTTTAAGTTGAGGGTTTTGTAATTGAGATCTGTAAGCGTTAGGGGAGGTTATTAGGGATAAGAGAATTATGAGAGATATTTTAGGAAGGTAAGAGAATTTATTATGAAAGTGGAGTAAAGGGATAGAGAGCATTTTCTTTCTCTCTTTTTTTTTTTTGATTACTTTGGTGGAGTAAAGGTGATTAGATTATCAGGAGTATAATTATTATTATTATGAAGATTTTTTTGGTGAGTAATAAGGAAGGTAATAATTGAAATTTATGAAACGTATCTTTTAGACCGTTGAGACCTCAGGCGGAGGATGAATTTCAGTTTCCTGGGTCTTTTGAACTCGAGTAAGCTTGAATTTCAGGGGGCCTGTTTCTTGAGCCGAGTATGAGGGAAGATTTTCAGGTGTTGTTTGTTGACCTGTAGTAATAGTTGGATTAAGGTTTAATGCAAGATATATGAAACTATCCAGGAAATGAGGCTAATTTTACTGCGGTGGGTGTTGATAAAATTACTCTATGAGGTCTTTGCCATTTTGGTTCAAGTGGTTTTTTGGGATTATTAGGGGGAGCTACTAGAATTTGATCTCCTGGGTGAAAGGAGGTAGGCAATGAAGGTGCTGGGATAGGAAGAAGTGTGTCTGTTTGTTTCCATAGAGGGGACTGGACATACTGAAGAAGAGAGGATAAGATTGAGGGAGATTGTGGGCTATCTGATGGTGTAAGTCCTGGGGAGAGAATAGGACTACCAAACATTAATTCAAAAGGAGAGAGGTTGGAGGGTTTTTTGGGAAGGGAATGTAAGCGTAGAAGTGCCAGAGGTAGAAGAGTGATCCAGTCTAAGTGAAGTTCAAGTTAAAGTTTAGTTAAAGTAGATTTTAAGGATCTGTTAGACCTTTTAACTTTCCCTGAAGATTGAGGGTGGAAAGGAATGTGGAAGTGCCATGGAATACCCAAGGCTTTGGTTAAGGTTTGAAAAATGGTGGAGGTGAATTCAGGTCCATTGTCAGACTGTAAAGAACAGGGGATTTCAAAGCGGGGAATAATGTCTTTGAGTATGATAGAGGTGACAGTGGTAGCCCTCTTGTTTGTAGTAGGAAAGGCTTCAATCCAACCTGAGAAGGTATCTATTAATACTAAGAGGTATTTATAATGTTTGATTTTAGGCATGTGTGTGAATTCAAGTTGCTAGTCTGTTCCAGGAAGAAGCCCCCTAGCCTGGTGAGTTGGAAAATGTGGGAGGCGAGACTTTGTGGGTTGGAGTGTTGGCAGATTTCACAGGACTATGTAAGTTGGTTTAGAAATTCTAAATCTCTCTGTGAGAGAGGAAAGAAAGTTTTGAGAAATTGTGGTAAAGCTTGAGAGTTGGGGTGAAATAATTTGTGCAGATAGATGAGGAGGTCATGAGTGGGAGGTTGATGTATTTTATTTGTTGTAGTAGTAATAGAAGTGGAAATAGGTAATAGATGAGAGATGGTGTCAGGGGATGGGTGTTGAAGAGCAGCTGCGTGTGCTGCACGGTCAGCTTGGTTGTTACCTTTTGCTATAGGTGAGTGGTTAGATTGGTATGAATGGCAATGGATAATGTCTATAGCTCTAGGTAATTTAGAGGCTTCTAGTAGTTTGATAATAAAGTGAGAGTTAATAATAGGGTTACCTTTGGTGTTGCATAAACCTCGCTCTTTCCATATTGCTGCATGGGATAATAATATGTGAAATGCATATTTAGAATCAGTATAGATAGTGAGAGATTTATCTCGTGCTAGGGTGAAGGCGCTGGTTAGCACTATGAGTTCTGCCTGTTGGTTAGTGGTGGAAGAGGGGAGAGAGTGTGCCTCAATGATTTCATTGGAGGATACAATTGCATACCCTGCTTTACGAGTTCCATTATATATAAAGGAACTGCCGTCTGAAAACCAGAGGAGATTAGAATAAGGAAGGGGTCCTTTTTCTATGTTGGAAAGGCAGGGGAGAAGAGTATCTGGTGTTTGAAGGCAATCATGAGTGGGTGATGAGTTAGAGGGAGTAGGTAAGAGGGATGCAGGATTTAGTGTGGAACATGTGTTAAAAGATAATGATGGGTCAGATAAAAGAGAGGTTTGAAGGTTAAGAATGCAGCAAGGTGGTAAGGTTTGAAGATTTTTATATGTTAAAAGATCAGATAGAGAATGAGGGGACAGGACAGTAGTAGGGGAACCAAAAGTGAGTTTCTTCGATTCTTGTATTAGGTTAACTGCAGCTGCCAAAGCATTGAGACAAGGGGCCACCCTCAAACAATGTGATCTAATTGTTTTGAGAGATAAGCAACTGGAGCAAAGGAGGGGCCTAATTGATGTCCAAGTATGCCAAGAGCAAATGCATAGTTTTCTGTGACATTTAAGAGGAAGTGGTGAGAAAGATCAGGAAGGTGGAGGGCTGGAGCTTCTAATAAAGCATGTTGTAAAGATTTAAAAGAAGTGGAAACGGATTTTAGGAGAGGTTCATGAGGGTTACCTCGAGTAGCATTATATAAAGGAGCAGCTAGGAGAGAAAAGTTGGGAATCCATGCTCTGAGGTATCCAGCTGATCCTAAAAAGGAGAGGAGTTCTTGTTTTGTGGTGGGTAGAAGAAAGTCACAAATAAGGCTTTTTCTATCTGGTAATAGCTTTGAAGCCTGGGGATAAAAGGACACCAAGGTAAGTGACTTCTTGTTGGAATAATTGAGCTTTTGAGGGAGAGACCTGATATCTTTTATCTGCGAGGAAATTAAGAAGGGAATAGGTATCTTGCTTAGAGTCATGTAAGGTGGGACTACAGAGTAGGAGGTTATCAACATATTGAATTAAAATTGAAGGAGAGGGATTATAGGATTGGAGGTCTTGTGATAATGTTTGGCCAAATAGGTGGGGGCTTTCACAAAATCCCTGAGGGAGTACAGTCCAAGTGAGTTGGGAAGAAGTTTGAGAAGTAGGGTTAGTCCATGTGAAGGCAAATAGGTCTTGGCAATCAGGGTGTAATGGAATGGAGAAGAAGGCATCTTTAAGGTCTAGTACGGAAAAATAAGTGGTTTGAGGTGGGATGGTTGATAGGAGGGTGTATGGGTTAGAGACTACTGGGTGTATAGGAATGACCTCGGAGTTGATGAGTCTTAAATCTTGTACTAAGTGATAGGTGCCATTGGGTTTTTTAATTGCTAGTTTGGGAGTATTATATGGTGAATGTGTAGGTCATAAAAATCCTTTTCTTAGGAGGTCTTATATAATAGGTTGAAGTCCTAGGAGACTAGATTGGGGAAGAGGGTATTGATGTTGAGAAGGAAAAATAGAGGGGTCTTCTAGTTTAATAAGAATTGGAGAGCAGGAGGCAGCTGAAGGGGTTTTAGTATCCCAAACTTTAGGGTTTACGTGTTCTGGTGGAATAGGCCAGGGTGGTGGGTCTTTGATGGCTTGGGAAAGGACGAGGCAGAGTGAGGCAGAAGGAGATGGGTCAGTATCTATCAATTTAAAATTAAAAGTGAGAGTGGTACCTAATTTGGAAAGTATGTCACGTCCCAGAAGGGGAACTGGACAGGAAGGTAATAGTAAAAAGAAATGTATAAATGAGAAATTGCCAATCATGCAGTGTAAAAAAGGAGTTTGACGTGGATGGTGGGAGAAACTCTCTACCCCCACAATAGAGGTTAATGACAAGGAGGTGGGACCGCTGAACTCTTTAAGAACAGAGAAGCTGGCTCCTGTGTCTTAAGAGGAAGGCAATCCTCCTACCTGCCACCATCAGAGTTACCCTTGGCTCCGCAGAGTTTATCTTGGTCGAGATGATCCTGGCCGGGTGAGAGAAGCAAGGGTTTAGTCAATCTTCTGAAGAGGCGAGCCCCAGTAAGTCCTCCATAGGTGCCACAGGTTGGCTGGCCTCATGTCCTCTCTGGGACAAGGGGCAGTTAGCTTTCCAATGGCCCTTTTTTTTAGCGGAGGGCATGGCCCTGACCGGGGCCTGGGATTGGGGCAACGTTGTGCCCAGTGGCCTTCTTCACCACATTTGTAGCAAAGTCCAGGTGGTTTAGTTATGATGTGGCCTTTGGCCCCTGATGATTTAGGCAGGTTAGGGATGATGACCTCAGTGACACTGTAATGTTTTGAGCTAGTATCTGATAATCATGGGTTCGAGATTTTTTTTCCTCCCTTCGGAAAATATCATCCCATCCCATATAAACTTTAAAGGCTGTGTCTAAAATTATAGCCTGGGGTGTCAGTGGTCCATGCTCCAAGCGTTTTAATTTAAGTTTAATATCGGGGTAACTTTGGTAAAGAAATGTCATGAGAACGTTTTTCCCATCTATTGTTTCAGGATCTAAGTTAGTATATTTAATAAAAGCCTCAGTAAGGCGTTGGAGGAAAGCTGAAGGGTTTTCAGATTTGTCTTGTATGATTTCCCATAATTTATCATAATTGATAGTCTTTTTTGCGGAAGCTCTAAGTCCACAAAGAATGCAGGTAATAAAAATGTCTCTACTTTTTCTCCCAGCATTATCATTATAATTCCAATTGGGCTGGGAGTTAGGGACCTTAATGTCGCCTGTAGGATATTCATTGTTTGACATATGAAATTGATCTGCTGCCTCTTTTACCCTCTCTCATACTCTTTTTGCACTCATCAGAAGTTAGAGTATTAGCTAGAATAACAAAAACATCATGCCAGGTAAGTTGATAGGACATAGTAATAAATTGAAATTCTTGAATAAAATGAGAAGGGTTAGAAGTAAAGGAGCCTAATCTAACTTTAAGGTGTATGAGTTCAGTCATGGGAAAAGGGACATAGACAGAGAGTATTCCTTCTGCTCCAGCTACTTCGCGGAGTGGGGCTAGGAAGTAGGAGGGAGCTGAAGGTCCTTCTAATTCTGGAGACCGATGAGAGCGGGATCGATTGAGGGGACCGGAGGGAAGTGAGGAGTGAGTAATGGATGTAGTAGAATTAGTTTGTAATTTATTTATGTTGTTATACAGTGGTGCTGTAGGACCATTATAGGGAGGAGCTGGAGGAAGAGAAGGGTAAAGAGGTTTGGAAGTGTTTCCCGAGACGCTGGCAGACTGAGGGAGGATTGGAAAGAACTCTGAGGGCTAATCAGAGGGGAGGAATTAGGAGAGGAGCTCAGATTGGTTGATGGGGAAGTAGGAGGGATGGAAGGAGGAGCCGAATATGGCGAATTTGAAACAGGATCCATTTCATTTCCAGGACTGGTGGTTGCATATCTACGTGGTGGAATTCATCCACCTGGTCAAATAGGCTTTGTTCAGGAAGATGGAGAGCAGAAGAGTCCTTTGTTATAAGAATTTTGGAAGTACCTGAACATAAATTAGGTTTGGTTCTAAGATAGGAGAAGTCCTGAATATAGGGAACCTCGCTCCATTTGCCAAGGCGATCGCAATAGTTATATAAGTCTTGAATTAAAGAAAAATCAAATGAACCATAGCTTGGCCAGATACTCTGGTTGTCTAGCTTGTAAAGTGGCCAAACCTGGGTAGAAAGTTTAATTAATTTTTTTGGTTTTAAGTCCAGTTTTAATTCTACCAGGTAGCCTAATAAGCACCCCAAAAGTCAGGTGGGATAGAGTGGCTTGCACCCATGGCGATTCGTCGCGGAAATAAAGCGTGAAAATCACACGAGGACCAGGACAAAGGGTGGACGTCTCCAGTGCTTTGTACTGGCTGAGTGAATGGGACAACCACCTACTCTAGCCGTCACTAGGTTATGTCAGTGTCAGACCCATGGGGCCAGAGAAGCTTGAGACCTGACATGAGGAATTTTCTTGTGGGTGTGGAAGCCCTGGGCTAAGCCATGCAAGGTTAATGGGAATAGGGAACTCAAGCTTCGAGAACTGGTGAATTGCCAGGAATGTAAGCACCCTAGCCCATGATTTAGGGGAAAAAAACTCACTCACTCCCAAAAGGGGTACTTACCAAATCCAAATGAGGCTGATGTTGGATGCTGATTAGAGCGCCTTGGCAGATGGACACAAGCCATTGAAGTGGTGAGCCGCCGGGGGTGCGTGAAGTGGATAGGGATCCCCCAGGAGCTAAAACCCCGTGGAAGGGGTGGAAGCTACCTTTGGGAGCATTCCCTAATTAAATCCCGCTTCTGACACTAGATGAAAGAAGGGCACTCCTACCGGCAAAGATTTCAGACCACCAAGGCTTGTATGAAAGGTTTTATTGGTTGGGGGGGGGGGAGACACTGCAGAGCAGCACCAAGGAAAGATAAAAAAAAAAGAGAAAGATTAAAAAGAAGCAGGTCCTTATAAGGGTTCGGTTAAGAGAAGGCTTAAAATGATGATGGACTGGTAGAATAGCCAATGAAAAGCTGTTAGGGGCAGGTCATAAGTTTTAACTTTTAGTGGGTGATGAGGTAAGTTTTGTGACTGGGAGATGGGCTTTCTGGGAAGGGACTTTCTGGGGGAGAGGCTTTTCTGGAGCAATTACCTAACAATCAGGGTGATTTTGCTTCATAGAATGTGTTGGGGAAGATTCTTTCCTCAATTTTTTGGAATAATTTCTGCATTACAGGTATAAGCTGTTCTTTGAAGGTTTGATAGAATTCTGGTGTGAAGCCATCTAGACCAGGGCATTTTTTTGTTGGGAGATTTTTTATTGTTTCTTTGATTTCAGTGCTTGAAATAGGTCTATTCAGGATATCTGTTTCTACCTGGTTAAGTCTAGGGAGAGCGTGTGATTGCAAATATTGATCCATTTCGTTCACATTGTCAAATTTCTGGGCATAAAGTTTCTTGTCGTATTCAGAGATAATCTCTTGTATCTCAGTGGCATCTGTTGTTATTTCCCATTTATCATTTCTGATTGAGGTTACTAGAGATTTTACTTTTTTGTTTTTTGTTAGTCTGGCCAAAAGTTTATCTATTTTTATTTAATTTTTTTCAAAAAACCAACCCCTTGTTTCATTAATTTTGTGAATGATTTTTTGTTTTCAATTTCATTAATCTCTTATTTAATTTTAGATGTTTATTTTCTTCTGTTGGGTTTAGGATTATATTGTTATTCTTTTTCAAATTCCATCAGATGGTTTGTAAGTTTGTTGATGTGCTTTCTTTCTTTCTTTTTTTTTTTGGATGTAGCCATATAAAGTAGTAAATTTCCCTCTCTGGACTGCTTTTGCTGTATCCCACAGGTTTTGGTAGCTTGTGTCTTCATTGTTGTTATGCTCAAGGAAGTTAATGATTTCCTCTTTTATCTCTTCCTGCACCCAACTGTCATTCAGCATAAGGTTGTTTAATTTCTGTGCCTTTGTGTGGGCTTGAACGTTTTTGTTGGAGTTGAGTTCTGCCTTTAATGCCTTATGGTCTGAGAAGATACAAGATAAAATTTCAATTTGTTTGATTCTGTTGAGGTTTTTGTGTGTGTGTGTGTGTGTGTTCTAGGATATGATCAATTTTGGAGAATATCCCATAGGCCAATGAGAAGAATGTATATTTTTAGCTTTGGGATAAATTGTTCTATGTATATCTATCAAACACAGTTGTTCTAGGGTCACATTTAAGTCCTTTGTATCTTTGTTTAGTTTCTGTTTAGAGGATCTGTCCAGCTCTGTAAGAGGAGTGTTAATATCCCTGGCTATTATGGTGTAATGGGATATCATATTGCTCAGACTAATTAAGGTCTGTTTCAAGAATCTGGGCACATTTAAGTTGGGTGCATAAATATTTAGAATAGAAATATTTTCTTGTTGTATTTTGCCCTTGACCAGTATGAAATGTCCATTTTTGTCCTTTTGACTTTAGTTGCTTTAAATACACTTGCATCTGACAATAAGATTGTAACTCCAGGGTGGCGCCTGTGGCTCAGTGAGTAAGGCACCAGCCCCATATACCAAGGGTGGCTGGTTCAAACCTGGTCCTGGCCAAACTGCAACAAAAATATAGCTGGGTGTTGTG
The DNA here is from genome assembly GCA_963574575.1 of Galagoides demidoff. Lineage (NCBI taxonomy): Eukaryota > Metazoa > Chordata > Mammalia > Primates > Galagidae > Galagoides > Galagoides demidoff. The sequence continues at coordinate 13,544 of CAUYQV010132477.1, forward strand.
GTGGGCACCTGTAGTCCCAGCTACTTGGGAGGCTGAGGCAAGAGAATTGCTGAATCCCAAGAGCTGGAGGTTGCTGTGAGCTGTGATGCCATGGCACTCTACGGAGGGCAACAAAGTGAGACTCTGCCTCTTTAAAAAAAAAAAAGATTGCAAGCCCTCTTTTCTTCTGAATTTAGTTTACTTGAAAAATTGTCTTCCATCCCTTAAACCTGAGTTTTAATTTTTCATTTGAGGCTAGGTCTGTTTCTTGTAGAAAGTAAATGGATAGCTCACATTTTTTAATCCAATCAGCCAGTCTGTGCCTTTTCAGTGGGGAATTCAAGCCATTAACATTTATTGAGATAACTGATAAGTGTGGTAGCATTCTATTCTTGTTTTATGAAAGGCCATTGCTTAGTTTTATCTTTTACATCATTGTGGAAGCTAGGTTCCATCCTTTAATTTCTGGGTACTTACTTTGCTGGTTGTCCATTGTGATGGTCAGTGTGTAGAACAGGTTGAAGTATTTCCCGTAGAGCTGGTCGTCTTGTGGCAAACTTCGTCAATATTTGCCTATCAGTAAACGATTTGATTTCTCCATCAATTTTAAAGCTTAGTTTAGCAGGATATAGAATTCTAGGCTGGAAATTGTTTTCTTTAAGTAGATTAAAGGTAGATGACCATTATCTTCTGGCTTGAAAAGTTTCATTAGAGAAGTCTGTAGTCATGCTGACGCATTTGCTTCTGTAGGTCAATTGGCACTTACTCCTTATGGCTTGCAGAACTGTTTCTTTTGTCTTGACTTTGGACAGGTTCATCACAATGTGTCTTGGAGAAGCTCGATTTGAGTTGAGACTACCTGGGGTCTGATATCTCTCTGAAAATAATGTGTCGTGATATTTGGGAAATTTTGATTTATAATATACTGTAATATGGTTTTCATTCCTCTGGGTCATTCTTCTTCCCCTTCTGAGATACCTATAACTTGTGTATTTGAGTGCTTCATGAAGTCCCATAATTCTGTCAGTGAACACTCTGCTTTCTCTTTCTTTTTTCTGCTTCTTTAACTATCTGAGTAATCTCAAGAGCTTTGTCCTCTACCTCTGGGATTCTTTCTTCTGCATGGTCTAATCTGTTACCGATACTTGCTACTGCATCTTTAAGTTCCCTATTTGACTACTTCCATTCCTTTAAGCTTTGCTATATCCTTTCTATATTCTTCATATAGTTCATTTCTTATTTGATTCTGTTTTTGGATTTCCTTTTGGTTATTTTCCACTTTTTCAGCAATTTCCTTCATTGCTTTTCTCATACATGTTTTTAATTCCCCTTTTCTCATTTCTAACATTCCTTGATGGATGGAATCTTCTGCAGTTTCTACCTCATAGTCACTTAGGGGGTTGTTCTGTTCTGGTTTTTCATGTTGCCAGGATTTTTATGATATTTCTTCCTCAAGATTGTTTTCTTTTTGTCTGTTTCTTTGCCCTAATTTTTCCTTTCACTTCCTCTTGCTCTTTTGCTTTGGACCTAAGGTATTGATGTGTCCTTTTGGTACAGGACTAAAAGGATGAGAAGATTGAAGAGTAAGAAGGGATAAAAGATTTAAAAAAGAAAAAAGAGAAAGTAAAGGGAGTGAGTAAAAGGGAAGATTGACAGAAAGAATAGAGGCATAGAAAGAGAGAGACAGGAGTAATAGAGGTGTACAGTAGGGTACTTTGACCCACACCTATGAAACTCTAAGATCTACTCGAGAGACTGAGGCAAGAGAATCACCTAAGCCCAGGAGTTGGAGGTTGCTGTGAGCTGTGATGCCATAGCACTCTACCGAGGGCAATGGATGAGACTTTGTCTCTGAAAATAAAACAAAACAAACAAAAAAAACCCTCTAACATCTAGGGGTGCTGGGTTCTGCGGTTCCTTTGGTATCTGCAGCTCCTTGCCAGCATGAGTAGACACCATACCCCACTCCACCAAATAGATTAGAAAAACAAAAATACTATAAATGAAACCAAAACAAACAAACAAAAAGCCTTACAGGATAAAATTGTGGGGAAAAAAAAATAGCAGGGGCAGAAAAACTAACAAAAATGAAGTTCTTATTATTAAAGAAATAAAATTGTGGGGGAAAAAAACAAATAATGGGCAGAAAAACTAGCAAAAATGAAGTTCTTATTAAAGAAGACAACAATGAAAAATTATATGAGAAAAATGGAGAAAAAAAGAAAAATCAAAGGGGGAAAGTTGAAAAAAAAAGAGAGAAAACAAAACAAAGTTATCTATATATATCTATATCTATGTCTGTATTTATATCTATATGTTGAATATTGCCTTGGCAGTAGATGATCTTCTGGGATATGAGATGGTAGTCACAATGCTGATATAGCTATATAAGATGGAGACTGGAGGCCTCTGCTGACTTCTTTGTCCTGAAACTCCACAGGGTTGAGAGCCTGAATCTCTCATCAGCTTGCTTAATAGACATGCCTTGACCTTTCCAAACCGTCACCCTTGGTTAAGCAGAGGCTTTCCCAGGATAGCATGTGTCTCTGGGATCTCTCCTGAAGTGGTTGCCTGCTTATCAGGTGCCTCACTCTACACCCCTCAGGACTGAGGCTGCAAGACAGCTCTCCCACCACTGACAAAGCTCTTCCCTGGAGTTGCAGTCCTGGCCTCTGGGCACTGTTCAAAGTCACTTTCTCATTCACCTAAGGTCTTGAGCATAGGCCTCGCTCTAGGACCCTGAGTGCTGAGCCTGCAGGGCTTCTCTCCCACAGTGGCTGCACACAGACCATAATCAAACAACAAAGCTCTCTTCCAAGCCCAGCAGCTGAGTCCTGGCCTCTGGGCTCTGCTCTAAGTCACTTGCTTACTTACCCAAGGTCTCCCTGAGAGTAACTGAACCAAGTGCCAAAGTCCAAAAAAACCCAAAACAACCCTCAGAGAACTCCTTCCCTGTTTGCAAACTCTAACTGTTGCTGTAGCTGCAGCCTCCACAACCTCAGAGTAAACACAAACACTTGCTAGTGCCTTTGTCCTCTCCCTGGGGTCCAGAAGTCTCCCGCTGCCTCCCTGCATCCCCAAAAGGATGTTTTTGGGCAGAGGCCAGAAGTCAGAGGTGCCTGGAGTCTTCTCTCCCCAATCTCATCTCGCCCAGTTGCAAAGAAGCAATTTCTCATCTGCCATTTTGCTCTGCCCCCCTGCCATTTATTTATTTTTGTTGATAGAGACAAGAGGGTCTTCATAAATTCTTTCCAAAGGCCTTTATCATTAGGAGTTATTTCCTCTAGAGTTTTTATCATTTCGTGTCTTAGATTTAAATCTTTTATCCAGCATGAGTTAATTTTTGTAAATAGTGAGGTACAGGTCCAGTTTCAGTCTTTAATATGTGGCTAATCAGTTCTTCCAGCACCATTTATTAAATAGGGATTCTCTTCCCCAGTGTAAGCTTTTGTTTGGTTTATTGAAGATCAGATGGTGCTATGAGGCCAATTTCATCTCTAGGTTTTCTGTTCTGTTCCATAGATCTATGTCTCTATTTTTGTGCCAGTACCATGCTGTTTTGATTGCTATAGATGTGTAGTATAACCTAAAGTCTGGTAACAAATCTGATGCATCCAGATTTGTTTTTATTTCACAGAATTGTGTTGGTTATTTGGGGCTTTTTCTGATTCTATATGAATTCAAGAACTTTTATTTTGCTTGTTTTTAGTTCTTCAGAGTATGGCAGTGGTGTTTTAATGGGGATTGAGTTAAATCTATAGATCACTTTGGGTATTATAGGCATTTTAACAATGCTGATTCTTCCAAACTATGAACATGATATGTTTTTCTGTTTGTTAATGTCTTCTGCTATTTCTTATCTCCGAGTTTTGTAGTTCTGTTTATAGCGATCATTCACATCCTTTGTTAAGTATATTCCAATGCATTTTATTTTCTTTTGTGGCTATTGTGAACCATACTATATCTTTGATTTGCTTCTTATCTTGACCATTATTGATGCATATGAAGGCTAGTGATTTGTGAACATTGATTTTTATATCGGGAGACATTATTGCATTTCTAAATCACTTCTAGAAGTCTTTTTCTTGAGTCCTTGAGATTTTCTAAGTAGAAGACCATATGACTGGCAAAGAGTGAAATTTTGACTTCCTCTGTCCCCATTTAGATACCCTTGATTGCCTCCTCTTGCCTGATTACATTGGCTGGGACTTCTGGCACTATTTTGAATAGTAACGGCAATAGTGAACATCCTTGTCTGGTTCCGGTTCTAAGTGGAAATACTTTCAGTTTTACTCCATTCATTATATATTGACTGTGTGTTTTTCAAAGATGGCTTCTGTGAGTTTTAGAAATGTCCCATCTATGCCTATTTTCCTATATGTTCTTATGAGAAAAAGATGCTGCATTTTATTAAATGCTTTTTATGTGTCTATTGAGAACATCATATGGTCTTTTTTTTTTTTTTGCTTCTGTTTATGTGGTGAATTATGTTTGCCTATGTTGAACCAGCCTTGTATCCCTGAGATGAAGGCCATCTGGTCACGATATATTCTTTTTAATGAATAACTGTATTCTATTTGCTAAGATTTTATTGAGTATTTTTGAGTCAATATTCATTAATTATGTTGGTCCATCGTGTTCTCCTTTTTTGTTGAATCCTTTCCTGGTTTTGGTATCAGGGTGATATTTGCTTCATAGAAAGTGTTAGGGTGAATTCCTTCCTTCTTGATGTTTTGGAATGGGTTCTGCAATATATGTACAAGCTCTCCTTTGGACATTTGGTAGAATTCTGGTGTAAAACTGTATGCTCCAGGATTTTTTTTTTTATTGTGGGAAGCTTTTTTATTGTTGTTGCAATTTCAGTGTTTGTTATTGGTCTGCTCAAGAGTTCTATTTGTTCCTAGTTGAGTCTAGGGAGGTGTTGTGATTCCATGAATTGGTCTGTTTGCTCATGTTTTCAAATTTCTGGGCATAGAGTTTTTTGTAGTAATCAGTGATGATCTTTCATATCTCAGTGGTGTCTGTTGTTATTTCTTCTTTTTAGTTTCTGATTGAGGTTATTAGAGATCTTACCTTTCTGATTCTGGTTAATTTGGTGAAAGGTTTCTTGATTTTATTTATATTTTCAGAGAACCAACTTCCTGTTTCATTAATCTTTCAAATAGTACTTTTGTTTCTGATTTCATTTAGTTTGTATCTGATTTTGGATATTTCTTTTTCTTTGCTCAGTTTGGGGTTTAATTGTTCTTCCTTGTCCAGTTCCTTGAGATGATTCATTAGATTGCTGGTTTATGCTCTTTCTGTTTTTTTGGTTGTAGACATTTAATCTGTTAAACTTCCCTCTTAGGACTGCTTTTGCTGTATCACACAGGTTTTGATGGCTGTGGTTTTGTTATCATTTTGTCCAAGGAATGTAATGATTTCCTTCTTTATCTCCTCCTTGACTCACCTGTTATTCAGCATAAGGTTTAGTTTCCACAGCTATGTGGGGATGAAAGTTTTCGTTGGAGTTGAATTCTTTTATTGCATTGTGTTCCATAAAGATACAAGGTATAATTTCTATTCTTTAAATTTGATGGGGTTTGATTTGTGTCCTAGGATGTCATCAATTTTGGACAGTTATCCATGGGCTCATGAGAATAACATACAATCAGTATTATTGGGGTGAAATATTCTGTATGCATCTGTTAAGCACATTTGTTCTAGAGTCATGTTTAATTTCATCACTTTTTTGTTTAGTGTCTGCTTGGAGGATCTGTCCAATTCTGTCAGTGGGGTGTTGAAGTTCCCTGTTATTATGGTGTTGCAGGGTATCGTATTGTTTAGAGCAAGTAGTGTTTCTTTTATAAATCTGGGAATGTTTAAGTTTGGTGCAATAGATATTTTTATTGAAATGTCTTCTTATATCATTCCCTTGACCAGTGTTCAGTGTCCATTTTTGTCTTGCTTTACTTTTGTTGCTTCAAAGCCTAATGTATCTGCAAATAGGACTGTGACTCCCACTTTCCTCTGATTTCCATTTGCCTAAAATACTGTTTACCATCCCTCATCCTGAGTCTTCTTTTGTCCTTGGAGTTTAGATGTGAAGACAGCATATAGTTGGCTTGTGCTTTTTTGTCCAGTCAGCCAGCCTGTGCCTCTTCAGTGGGGAATTGACATCATTCACATTTATTGAGAGACTAAATAAGTATGGTGCGGTTCTCTTCATCTTGTTTTGTGGAAGTCTGATGCCTGCCTAGTTTTAGCCCTTGGGCCACTGTGGAAGCTAAACTTTGTCCTTTAGTTTCTGGGTGTCTTTGCTGATGGTCCATTGTGATTGTTGGTGTATAATACAGGTATGAGTTCTTCCTGCGGAGCTGGTTTTGTAGTTGCAAATTTCCTCAAAGTTTACTTGTTGGAAAAGATTTGATTTATCCACAGAACAGTTTAGCAGGATATGGAATCCTGGCTGGAAGTTATTTTGTTTGAGAAGATTGAAGATAGGCAACAACTCTTTTCTGGCTTGTAAAGTTTCAGCTGAGAAGTCCACTGTCACCCTAATGTTTTTGCCTTTGTAGGTAAGCTGTTGCTTATGCCTGGCTGCTTTCAGAATTTTCTATTTTATTTTAAATTTGACCAGGTTAATACAGTGTATCTAAGAGATACTTTTTTTTTTTTTTGCAGTTTTTGGCCAGGGCTGGGTTTGAACCCTCCACCTCTGGCATATGGGGCCAGTGCCCTACTCCTTTGAGCCACAGGTGCTGCCCCAGGAGATGCTTTTTTTGAACTGAGTTATCCAGCAGTTCGATATTCATCTAGTTTCTGTATTTCTGGGTCTCTGTCTATGCTTGGCAATTTTTCACTATAATGCGTTCAACTAGAGATTCTGTGCTTTGCGGACTCTTTCTTCTCTTTCAGGGATCCCTATGAATTGTATGTTTGTATGCTTCATGTAATCTTATATCTAAGAGATTGCTCTGCTTTTGCTCTCTTCTTTTCTGCCTCTTTGAATGGTTTGGGTTAGTTCAAAAGTCACGTCTTCAAGTTCTGAGAGTCTTTCTTCTCCTCATACTAATCTGTTGCTGAGATACTCTACTGTGTTTTGAAACTCCCTGAATGCCTCTTCCCATTCTTTAAGCTGTGTTATATCCTTCCTAATTATGTCTAGATCCTTGGTGACTTTGTCTTTAATTTTGTTGATTTTTTAAGATAATTTTTGGACTTATTTTTCTACATTCTCTTCAATTCTGTTCATCTTATCTGCTATTCATACTCTTAATTCCATTTCTCTCATTTCAACAATTTCCTTACAAATGGCATCTTCATCTGCAGCTACACTGTAATTCAGTGATTCTCAACCTTCCTAATGCCATGATATATTTTCATTGTTACAAAGGGGTCGCAACCCGGAGGTTGAGAACTGCTGCTGTAATTCCTTGAGGGAGTCAATCTGCTCTTGATTTCGTGTCACCAGTGTTCTTTTGCTAATTCCTCACCATGTGTGTTTTCTATTTTTTTTTTAATTCTAAGCTAATAGGTTAGGGTGTTCCTAAGTTGTAGTTGAGAGATAATTCTAGTTGAGCTCAATTAGTTGGCTCACAGGAAGCAGTGGGGGCCTGGAGGGCAGAGTCTGGGCCAACCAAGTGGCATAATAGTCTGCTTGCTTTAGTCCTATTCAGCAGGCCCTAGGGCTGTTTAGGGGCCACATCAGAAGGCTGATGTTGACATCTGCTGCCCTAGGATGCAGAGCTCTCCTTGCTCCATCTAGGATTTGCCAAAGTTAAGTTGAACCTCCTTGTTCTACTAGTTTCTTGGTAGGTTTTAGGGTTGTTTGGCTGCCATATCCAGTGGACTGATGTCATTTTCAGAGACCCTGAGGATGGGAGTTTTCATATCTCTTCCAGGATCTGCTGAAACAAAGTGGCAACTTGCTGTTGTGACAAACATTCAGCAGTTTTTAGGGCCATTAGGATGACAAATTTGAGGGGCTGATATTAGTTTCAGAGGTCCCAGGTTGTGGATTCTCCACACCCCTTTTAAGACCTGCCAAAGTGAAGTGGCAGCTTACCGTTCCACTGACCCACTCAGGAGGGTTTTGGGGCCATTTACGCACAAAATCTAGTGATCTGATATTAGTTTCAGAGGCTCCAGGATATGCAGCTTACCGTTCCCCTTTGCCACTGTCCATTTAAATGAGCCACTGCTGTCTCCTGTGGCTACTCCCACTGGTAGCCTGCCAAAGCTGCCTTTCAGGGCTTCGTGGTCTCCTGAGCTCCAGCTTGATTTCCTCTAAACTGGGAGGGGTGTGGCTTGGGGAGGGCTTCTAGATGAACTCTATAGGCCTGTGGTTCTCAACCTGTGGGTTGCAACCCACAGGAACTGTATTAAAGGGCCATGGCATTAGGTAGGTTGAGAACCACTGCTCTAGGCCAGTAGCAGTATGTAGGTGGCAGCCCAGACTCTCCAAGAGGGTAGGGTCAGGACCAAGCAGATAAGAAATGGGTGCTACCCAAGAACCCAACTCTAAGGTTTAATAGACCAAAAGAAGAAAAAGGAAAAGAGGGAAAAGAGAAACAAAGTTTTTTTTGACTGTAAGTATTAAAATCCTATGGTTGTCTTGGAGGTGAAATAGGAAAGAAAGAAAGAAGATAGGAGAAAATTGTTTAAAAAGGAAAACAAAAATATTGACATCCTCTTTGTTGCCTTAGAAAAAGAAATAGAAGAGGGAGAGGAAAAAAAAGGACTGTAATCATTAAAATCCTCTTTATTTGCCTTCAAAGAGAAAGGTAAAAGGAAAGAAAAAGAGGAAAAAAGAAGAAAAAATTAGAATATGATAGAAAAAAGTTTAAACATTAACATTTAAATTGGCTGTAATTATTAAAATCCTGTTTGTTGTCCTGAAAAAGAAATAGGATATAAATACAGAAAGAAGTTTTGTAAATAAAAAATAATTTAAAAAAATAGTAGGCAGTGCTCTAGGATTAGAAATAACAAGCTGAGGTTTTTTGTGGAAGGGCTTGTCAGCTTGACATTTAGAGATGGGATTTGCTGCTCAACTCCGAATGGAAAGGTTTGGAGACTTCTCATGGGCCTGCATCAGCACTGAGGCTCCAGGACCATGTTGCTGCATGACTGCCAGGTTCTTGTTGCAGATAGAGAGGCTCCAGTATCTTCATATGGGCAGGGACCAAGCCTCAGTGATCTAAATGCAATCTGGAGCCTTCTCTACCCCCACCCCCAAAGCTGGTCCCTGGGGATTGGAATGAGACCACTCTGGCCCACACTGCAAAGTTGTGGACCCAGCTTGCCAGGAGGGTAGAGGTTGAGTTGGCAGCACAGCAGTCCAAACCATGGATCTTCAGGGCCTATGGGAAGCTATGCCATGCAGGACCTACCTGTGTGACCACACTCACAGGGCCACTATGCTCTCTATGCCCCTCCTGCACCCCTCCTAGGTGGGGCAATGTGGCTACATCTCCCCAGAACAAGGTCTCCTACAAAGCCTCACCTTGCTGATTTTTTAAGATAATTTTTGGACTTATTTTTCTACATTCTCTTCAGTTCCGTTCATCTTATCTGCTATTCATACTCTTTTTTTCTGAGACAGAGCCTCAAGCTGTCCCCCTGGGTAGAGTGCTGTGGCATCACAGCTCACAGCAACCTCCAACTCCTAGGCTCCAGCGAGTCTCCTGCCTCAGCTCCCAAGTAGCTGGGAACGCAGGCGCCCGCCACAATGCCTGGCTATTTTTTTGGTTGCAACCATCATTGTTATTTGGCAGGCCCGGGCTGGATTCCAACCTGCCACCTTAGGTGTATGTGGCTGGCACTTTAGCCATGTGAGCCATAAGTGCCGAGCCTATTCATACTCTTAATTCCATTTATGTCATTTCAACAATTTCCTTACAAATGGCATCTTCTGCCAGATCCACCCACACTCTGTAAGGAAAGTGCTTAGCAATGGATATCTGGCTCTGGCTTAGAGAAGCTGTTGGTCTCCTCAGCAAGATTGGCTTGGTGCACCTGATATTTGGGGGAAGGAGGCTCTTTCTTCATTCTGGGTATCCACTGGGACTTCTGTGCACAGGAATCTGGTCACTCACCAGACTACCCCACCAGGATGCTGCAGGGGATAGCGCCAGGTTCCCTGTAGCCTGTGCCAATATAGATCATGTGAAGTCTCTACCTCTCTGTCTTTCATCTCCACTTCGCCTCTTTCCCTGGTTGGGTTCCCTTCCTGCTTCTCATTGCCATTTCTGGAGTCCTGCACAGTCACTTTATGTTCTCACATTGCTGTTTTTGAACTGGCAGTCTGAATGGCGGCACCTGCACATGTTTCTCTCCACTGTTGTCAGGAGAGGCTGCAAGGAGACCACCACTGTGCTGCCCTCTTAGCCCCTCCTATTTCCGAGACTTTAAAAAATGGGGGTGGTTGCTTATTTTTATAATTTTCACTAGTTGTGGTGGTTTTGTTGGAGAGAGATTCTGAGGACTCTTCAAGCTACAATTCTGGAAGTGTTTTTTACTCATTTTAGGAGTCTTTTTTTTTTACCCTCAGATCATACCCTTAATTCAGAGATTTTCAAACTGTGGCCCTTGCGTTAAGTCTGGTCTGCTGCCTGTTTTTCTAGGTAAAGTTTCATTGGAACACAGCTGTGCCCATTCATTACATATTGTTGGTGTCTAACAGAGTTAAGTAATAACAACTTAATCATGTAGCCCATAAAGCCTAAAATATTTATTTTCTGGCCCTTTACAGAAAAAACTGCCAGTTCACACTTTAGTTGATAAGCTTTACTAAAAGCTCTTATTACTTAAATATATAGCACATTTGTAAAACATATGAGCTATCAAAAACACCAGCTACAATTAAAATCATATTTACATTAGAATAAAGACAAAAATGGCAGATACATAATATAAAACTTGACCTTTCTTTCCCACTATTTTCAGATCTGGTAGCTCAGCGGGGAGAAAGATTGGAATTATTGATAGACAAAACAGAAAATCTTGTGGATTCGGTAAGTATGAAATATGATTAATATTTTTTAGTATATAAAGTAGAGAAACTACAGAGGATGGCTGACATAATAGGAAGATCCCTTAAATTCCATACTTTGGGGTTTTTTTTCCTTTCCATGATTTTTTAATAGCCATTAAGGTAGCTTTGATTTGAAAAACATACTCAGTATATAGAAATAATTTTCTAAGTGTTCAGGCCGCAGGCCACATGCAGATAATGTATTTTTTTGCTTATCTGTGGTGGTGGATATCATGAAAATTATGCACAGAACTTTTTATTTTTTAGCTCATCAGCTTTCATTAGTGTTTTTATTTAATGTGTTTTAGTGTTTAAAAGCACAAGGTCTTAGAATCATGCTGCCTAGATTTGAATTTCACTTCTGTCACTTACTAGTTGTGTGACCTTTAGACAAGTTACTTAGCCTCTTTGTACCTCAGTTGCCATCTTCTCTAAAATGGATATAGCATTTTGAGGAATAAATTAGATAATGCATGTAAAGTGCCTAGCAGTAACACAATTTAATACAGTATCTAGTATGTAGTAAGACCTATTTAAGTGTTTCTTGTAATGAATTTTATAGGGACATCTCTTAACAGTAGGTCTTTTTTTTATTAAATCATAGCTGTGTACATCAATGTAGTCATTGGGTACAGTGTGCTGGTTTTATATACAATTTGAAATATTTTCACCAAACTGGTTAACATAGCCTTCATGGCATTTTCTTAGTTATTGTGTTCAGACATTTATATTCTGCATTTAGAAAGATTCACATTAACAGTATGTCTTGAGAGGATTACACAGTACTGGATTTTGTAGCATTTAGTAAATAGTTTTTCTAGTAAACAGTTTTTTAAACGCATGTGGTAATTGAAGAAGGAAAGAACCATGCAGAAAGTCAAAACACATGGGTTTTAGATCTCACTTTGTGACCCATTCCTTAGTGGGGATGGCAGAAAGAAGGACAAAGATAGCAAAGAAATATCTGACCTCAGATCTGAAAGCCAATTTCGTTGGTACTTCCGGTCTCTTAGTCATTCTTAATCCCTGAAAATTACCCTATTTAGCTAGAATGATCTGTGTTTGACCACTACTGGTATAGCCCATACTTTCCACATAAAAATCTTCTTAATTTTGTTGACTACATGACCCAGAATAACAGAAGGCACTAATGAACTGTTATCTCTCTATGGTAGAATAACATACATGTAGAAAAGTACATCAAGTGTACTACTTTTAAGTGTATGGCTCAATTATTTTTTATATACGTCTGTGCTCATGTAACCTAGATCAAGATATAAAACATTTCCAACACTCCAGAAGGGTGTCTCGTACCCCTTCCAGTTAATAATCCCCCATAGAGGTAATCATGTTTCTGACTTAGATCACCATATTGTTTTTCTTGTTCTTGAAATTTATGGAATAATTTGTCATATGTCATATATTCTTTTGTCTCTGGCCTCTGTCATTCACTGATATGCCTGTGAAATTTGTTCATATTATTGATTATAGTAATATTATTTTTATTGTTTTCCACTATTCCATTGTATGAATATTCCTACCACAATTGATTTATTCATTCTCCTCTATGGGGCTTTATTTTTAGATGCTTCATTTTGTTCCATTGATTTGTTTGTCTGCCTTTATGCCAGTGCCACACTGTGTTACTTACTGTAGCTTTATAGAATTCTTAAAATTAGTATAAGTCCTCTGACTATGTTTATCTTTTTCAAAATTGCACTCTTATAAGTCCTTTGTGATAGGTAAAAACTGAAAGGAGCAGAACACTCAAGACCAAAGTGTAACAATGACATGTTTATTTTGACACTTGGTGCAAGTGGGCTAAGATCTAAAGGATGTCAGCAGCATTAGGGTAGGATCCAGTTCTATTTATGACAGGCCAAAAAGCAGCTGACTTTACATACAAGTCTTTCTCACCAGGGTGCCAAGGAAATGCAGCTCATTATTGGGACTCTCTGGGTCAGCTCTTCTTATCAGGGGATCAGAGGCTTGTGGTATGAACATATTTTCTTATGGGTTTGTAACTGGACAGGTGCAAAGATGTGATGAGCCTGCAGCATGCCTACCTTGTCTGAGTTAGGACCATCTGTAACAGAATCTCACAGAATGGGTTTTTCAGATCTAAGATGGGAGCCAAGCTAACATTCCTGACTATTTGTTTTATTATGTTTTGGGTATTGCAGCATTGTTCTCATAAACTGCTTCCTACATGACTTCAGGGTGGCGTGGAAACCTAAAGGGAAGTATTGTTAGGGTATGGATTGTATCTTGGGTGAGCTTGCAGGAGAAAAAGTTCTCCTAAGGATTTGTTAGTGATATTTGGTTATTAGGTGAAGGTGGCAGTGAGCAAATAGTAAAATAAGAAGAAAGGTTATTATGAGTCCTATAAAAAGGTAAGACCCCAGTTATTTTGGGAAGGTTGATTATATGGTTAACCAGATGGAGTCTTCTATCCCTTGTTGGGTGAACTTCCTGAGCCAGGCAGAATTTACTAATTTTCTGGGTTTTCTCTTCAACCTGGCCTATGGCATTGATGAAAAAGCAGTAAGAGGTGTTAACCTTATTTGTAGGCTCTACCTTCTTTTGTTAGGACATAGTCTAAGGCCATCCTTTTATCTGCTGTCATGCGTGTTAGGGAATTTAGGGAGTGAGTTAATAGTTTAAAATTTTCTCACGTGTCCTGGTGGATACCGGCTATAGTTGTTGTTACAGTTTTTGTGGTGATTGTATTATATGTAACTTCTGCCAGTTCTCCTCTACTCATTAGGGTTGTAACACCTGCTATTATAGGGCCTATTATTTTCTTAAGTAAATGTGAAAGTTTTTTGTTTTGTTTTGGAAGGTATGTCTCTATAGTTTCAGGAGGTGGCAAGGTATATCTTACTGCCCAAATGCCTGCTATTTATGTTGGGTCTAAACATTGCTAAACAGCTATTTCTTTCTTTTTCTGGATTGTCATGAACATTAGGCTGGGAAGGAGACAGATCATCTTAGGTGTGGATGGGAGTAGTGAAGTGTCTTGAAGAGGGAGATTTTGTCACTAACTTAAATAATCAGCAGAAGGATATGGCCTGTAGCAGCCAGTAGATGTGTTTTCTAAGACAGATTAGTTACACAGACTGAAATGGGATAATGTGATCTAGTAGGACTTCGATGACTTCTAAGGCTTTCTCAAGTGGTTGGAAGGGCTTTGACTTATTTTGAAAAGGTATTTACTAGCATTAATAAGTATTTGTGTCGTTTATGTGTGGGCACATAAGTGAAATCAGTCTGCCAATCCTGGCAGGGGCTATAATCTGGCCTGGTGGGTAGAAAATGAGGGAGGTCACAGGCCTTGGGGAAGAGACTATGTAGCAGGTTTTGTAGTTTCCTGTTACGGTGGTGAGGAGTTGGTAAAGATTTTTATAGGTGAGCATGGGCTTTAGGAATTGAATGAGAGGGTAATGGTCAATGTGAAATGAATGAATTATGTAAGTGCTGGAGGATTTGGGGTGCTTGATTTTTAGGTAGAATATACTGGCCATCTGCCTTTATTGGTCACCAGCTGGGGACACAATAAAAGTTACTGTTCAGTTGCTTCCTAGGAACACTGGCCTTGAAGCATTCCAGGAGGGTGGGGAAGGGGTTTGCTGGGATCACGCAGTTTGATTTCTGCCCTGAT
>CAUYQV010132478.1:0-25199 GCA_963574575.1 Galagoides demidoff
TATTTCCAAAATGGCCTCCATCAAATGGAAAGCAAAAAGCAAAATAGCTGGCTCCACGTCCCTCCCCAAGACTCCAAGGTATGTCCATCCTGGACCCAGAAATTTTTTTTTTTTTGAGATGGAGCCTCGAGCTATCCCCCTGGGTAGAGTGCCATGGCATCACAGCTCATAGCAACCTCCAACTCCTGGGCTCAAGCGAGTCTCCTGCCTCCGCCTCCCAAGTAGCTGAGACTACAGGCGCCCGTCACAACGCCCAGCCATTTTTTGGTTGCAGCCATCATTGTTGTTTGGTGGGCCCGGGCTGGGGATTCGAACCCGCCACCTTAGGTGTACGTGGCTGGTGCCTTAGCCGATTGAGCCACAGGCGCTGAGCCGACCCAGAAACTTTCTACTAGCAAGCTGTGAAAGAAGTACTTATGCTGGTAATATAACAGCTATCACATCTGGTGAGGTTATAACGTGGGAAAGGGAAATGGGAAGGAAAAAGGGATAGATATTGGAGAAGATAAAGGAGTAAGAAAGAAAAACCTAAAGGTGAGGGAAGTAAACAGACTTCTGTTATAAATCCAAACGCAAGAACCTCCACATTGGTCTCCTGAGGGGAACATCTTGGAAACAATGAGATGGGGAGTCAAAGAAAATCATATTTGAGCTCTCGCCCTTCACTGTGTGATAATGGGCATGTCATTTAGCCATGGATTCCTTATGTGTAAAATGCCTCCATCATATGGCCAATGTGAATATCAAATGGATCAGTAACTAAAACCATTTTATAAATTGTAGAATGTCCAGAATGTTAGTACATATAAACTTCAGTATTGGTGCTTTGCAGGAACAAGGGAAGGGATCTTTGCTTAGCCTCACTATATACCATGTTTGAGCCTAGTATAAGATGGCCATAAACCCAAAAGATGAAGCTAATTAAATCAGCCCACAAACCAACTCTCAAAGAGGTAAATATAACAGAATTACTATTAAGAAATGGGCTGACTACAAAGTAACAAGTTTTGCTTGTTCAGCAAATTTGCTATGTTTATTAAAAACCCAAGTCTTATTACTTTAAAGCCACATCTGGAATAATTCTATGTACGAAGCATATAGAACATTCTATAGATATTCAAGAATTTAAAAAAACATGTAAGTTATTTTGTTTTTCTATTAAAATTCACATATTCCCATCCAGGGTACTCTGTGGACAGTTCGCTGCTAATGGTTCCTCACCAAGGTACAGCGGTTGAAAGAGATGTTTTAAACATCTCCTGGGTTCCCTCCTTCCATTTGGAAGGCAAATGTGCCTTGCAGACCTTGGGCAGAAAGACCAAAGTCCCAGCTGCTGTGTCCCCAAATCTACCACCATGTTTACCCCAAGACCACGCTTCCCATAGGTTGCTTGCAGTCTTAATATCCCAGCCACATGGACTCCCGGGAGAGAGGGGATGCTCTGCTGATTGACTTTGGCACAAGGACTCCCCGACACCTTTGGTTAACCTTTCTCAGACTGTGTGAGAGTCCAAATCACTTCAGCCCGTGCTTCTCCTCCCTCCCTCTGGGTCACACTTGCACTGCCCTCAGATGGCCCTCCCAGCCTTTCCTGGACCCCTTTCCCTTTTCTTGCACACGGGCATTTCCCCATATAACATGTTTGCTTGTTTAATCCTTTCTTGGCATCTGCTTCTTGGAAGACCCTAGGTGGCATATACTGTGATTAACTAAGACCCATAGAGACTTTCGCTCTTTCAACACTCTGTGCTTTGACCTGCACTCTCCCAATGTGGTAGGAGCTATAGAAAGTAAGAAGGAAAAGGAGGTTGAAGCGCCTGGTGAATGAGGCTAACAGAAAACCACATTTAAGACTTTCTTATACTATCAGTATTTAAAGCCTGCTCTTGCTGAATCTCTAAACGCCTCATGACTATTCCCATGGAAAGGAAACAGATGTAGAGTTCTTGATCCTCTTTCAAATGTAGATGATGATATTTCATTATGTTACTTTTTGCATCCCTCCCAAACAGTTTCCGCCCAGGGAAGACAGAGCTTGCTTTCCTAATCCGTGCAGCCTCTGGTCATGACAGTGTAAGAATCGAGAAACACGAGGCATCTGCCGCTGTGGCAATCGGAGCAGAACAAGTGCTCAGGAAGGCATTTCTTACCTGGCCTTTGGCTGGGTCTTTTTTGCAGCTGCCTCACTGGCTTTCACAGGTTCGGGAAGCTTTGCAGGAATGGGAGAATTCTATAGAATTTAAAGGGGGAAAGAAAAGGACATCATGGTTTTCTTTTTAAAAGAATAACTGCCTCACTTGGCCTCAGAGCTGAAAGAAATAAATTTGGGGATCTTCTGGAACAGCTTTCAGGCCCTGAGCTCTGTCTGGTAAAGGGAAGGGAAGTTAACCAAACATACATCTCACTCAGCTGCAGTCAGGGAAGCAGCACATCTGAGGAAAGGAGAGAGCAGCCTGTGTGCAGCACATTGTCCTGATCAATCTCCACCTTCCATCCCAGGCTGGGCTCACAGGTGCTTGATTTCAGTACCCACCTCCTCCTATAGCACAGCTTGGAAGTGATACTATGAAATGGATGGGAAGGAGATGTCTGTAACCTATATTGTTCAAGCTCCCAGCTGGATCTTAGAGAAATTAGAGCTGACCAGACTGCCAGGCCAGGTTGCACTCAGTCTGCTAGTTAGGGTAGTCAGAACGCTGGGAACACCCTTTGAGATGCATGGTTGCTGCTCCAGCACCTCTTCCCAACATGTGAGCATCGCTCAATCTGCAAGCCAAGCAAAGCTCCTCTAACTTGAGTTCTGGGCCATCCACCATCCACTATCATCACTTCTCGAGAGCACAGCTAGCTGTCCCTAATCACAAAACGGCTTACCGTTATGGAGCGAGTGCCAAATGACATGAGACTGGTGAAGTTTACTTTCTAAAAACCAGTTATCAGTCTGAATGCTTCCAATTATATTTCACGTTATTTAACTTTTATGTTTGGGAAAGTGGGACTACAAAAGAAAACATGGTCTTATTAGGTTGCTGTATAGTAAGTACCCTTCCTTTTATACCAGAAAACCTGACAAATAGAATACTAGCTATAAAACTGGCTTTTTAGGAGAGTCCTCTTGTTTCCATCATGTTTCTAGGTGGGAGGAATTTCTGCTGGGAAATATCTCCTAATATCTCCTCTGCCCTTCAAGCATTCCTCTCTGAAGGCAGAAGAGAAACTTATTTGATAAGACTGAGAGAAAAAAAAATTGAATTGGTTTGGTTTACCCTTGCCCCCTCTCCTTTACAGAAGTGCCAATCCCTCAGGAATCAGTTATGTGGACCTAAAGTTAGGGAACCTGACTGGTCAAGCTATACCCTCCAACTCAACCTTATTAGCAATAAGGTTAATATTCTAAGGACTGTCTGAGTCCCACATTTGCTTGCAAAAGTGGGGGTGAAAGAGGAGTTATTTATCAGCACTCTCAAGCCTGAATACTGACATCAAAAGTTCATTATTAAAGAAATTACCAAGAGAGTTGTAGATTAGAATCTATTATAGCATCCATTAGTAAAATATTTAATAAAACTGGATCACAATATGTATAACATAAAAATATGCAAAAATTATTTTTAAAAAGTGTGTGGCAAGCATTTTGCTTTTCTTTTTTTTTTTTTTTGACACGGAGTATCTCACTCTGTCATCCCTGCTAGAGTGCAGTAGCATCATCATAGCTCACTGCAACCTCTAATTCCTGGGTTCAAGAGATTCTCCTGCCTCAGCCTCCCAAGTAGCTGGGACTAAAGGACTGCAACACCATGCCTGGATAATTTTTTAATTTTTAATAGAGATGGGATCTCACTTTTGCTCAGGGTGATCTTGAACTCCTGATCTCAAGTGATCCTCCCACTTCAGCCTCCCAGAGTGCTAGGATTACAAGCATGAGCCATCATATCTGGCCAGCATTCTGCTCTTAAATCTGAGTGCAGAGTTTAGGATTACTAAGTGTAGAAAACATCCTGTTCTTTTTTATTTTTGAGACAGAGACTCATTTCTTCCCCCCCTTGGTAGAATGCCATGGCATCATAGCTCATAGCAGCCTCAAATTCTTGGGCTCAAGCGATCCTCTTGCCTTAGCCTCCCCAGAAGCCGGGACAAAGGCCTCCCACAATGCCTAGCTATTTTTAGAGATAGGGTTGCACTTTTTCTCAAGCTGGTCTTGAACTCCTGAGCTCAAGTAATCTGCCTACCTCGGCCTCCCAGAGTGCTAGGATTACAGGCATGAGCCACCATGCCCAGCCATGGTGTAGAAAAGATTTCTGTGGCCTGATGTGCTGGAAGGGTAGAGAAAGGAATGGGATTTGTAAATGGCCAACCGCAGAGGAAAGAAAAATCTGCTGCAAAGGAAGAGAAAAGGTACAAGGGGCTATAATCCCAACAGGCCTGGGGAAGTCAAAAGCCTTGCCTCAGGAAAGCTTAATCACTTCTAGGTAAATAATAGGCACATGGCTCTCAGTGAACTGTAAAAGTAGACAAGATAAGAAGTTGGTCAATCTTCACCCAAAGTGTGCAATTCAATCCCCAGGGTGTTGTTTTGTTCAGTCATAATCACCTCAGTTTTATAATTAAATTCCACGGGAAAATTGGAGCCCCTTTATGCCAACTGCTTCATAGTTAGCTCTGCTTGAATGCTCCCTAGTAGATAAAGCAAGGGACATCTACATTCATTTAAACAGCCGATTAACACCCCAGGAAGTCAAAACGGCAATTTGATGATGTTTACCTCCCTTAAAAAGCACCATTCACGTACCTGTACATTTGGAATTGGGCATTCTTTCTTGAGCAGTTTAAATGAGAAGTAGGAGACCTGGTAAATATCTGGCCTTTTGTCAGGGTCTGGTTCCAACATATACCCTAAAATAAACATATGTGAACTTAATAATATCCGAACAGTTATTACATTAGCTAGGAAGCATAATTTCTTTCTCTACTAGCAAAATTTTGTAGTTTTTAAATTTTTTTTCTCATAAAAGTCAGGTACTACAATTAGTCCTTTCCCTCCCCTCTCAGAGAAGCTCTTGTTTTCTGAACAAGATATTTAATATCCACAAGAAAATAAAGTATTATAAGAAAGTCAACTGAACTTCATATTCTGTGCCTCGTACAACAAGGACTCAAGCTCAGTGTTGAGAATTACCATCTTCATATTCTAATACCTAGGTTACGTGGTCTTACTTATGGCTTCTTGACTCATACTATCTTGCTAAACAAATGATTATTCTTGGTAATTATAAATACGACCCAAACTTCATGAATTTATTTATTCTTTCACTGGAGATATTAGCTGGTTTCCAGTTTTTAAAAAAATTATCAAATATCACATACGTATCTACTTTTATAGTGATCACCTATTTCTAGGTCTTTTAAGCTTCTGCCTCTCTGAAACTGGAAAAATCCTTAGGGAAAAAAATCTTCTAAGAAGACACACAAACACATGCATACATACAAACAATAATGCAAGGCAATTTATTGCTTAAGTAATAAAATGAGTGATTAGGACACTAAGTTCAGAAAGAATCAGTGAGGGTACAGTCTTGTGAAGGCCCTGCAGAAGATGCATGACTTGAGCTGGGCCTTGATGGCAGACAGAATTGAGTCAGTCGGGGAAAACAGAAAAAAGGCATTCCAAATGAGAGAACAGTCTGAGCAAGAAGGACTCAGAGAAAGATGAGGATCTTCTGCGCAAGGAAGCATAGGAACCAAGAGGGCAGGGTAGAGAGAGCTTGGGTGAGTGGCATGGAAAGAGAATATAAAAGATCTCAAATGCCAAGCTAAGAATCTGGGCCCTACTGTGGGACTACTAGCAAACTGCTGAAGTTCTCTGAATAGTGACATGAGAGGATAATGTTTTATAAGATGAATCTTTTGGTGAGGGTATGCTAGATAGTTTGAAGAGAAAGGAGAGAAGCTAGTGAACAGACATGAGCTGACAGAGTCTGGATATACTACAGTGAGTACAAAGAATGAGCTAATGAAAATAGTAGAAACTCCAAAACCAAAAAAATACAGCTGAGGCTTGGTGCCTGTAGCTCCATGGCTAGGGCGCCAGCCACATACACCAGAGCTGGCAGGTTCAAACCCAGCCCGGGCCTGCCAAACAATAATGACAACTACAACCAAAAAATAGCCAGGCGTGGTGAGTACCTGTGGTCCCAGCTGCTAGGGAGGCTGAGGCAAGAGAATAGCTTAAGAGTGTGAGGTTGCTGTGAGCTGTGATGCCACAGCACTCCACCCAGGACAACATAGTGAGACTCTGTCTCAAAAAAAAAACAGCTGAGGAAATAACCAATTCTTCCCTCTCTATTGCTAGCCAGATCCAAAAAAATCTCAATTTTCATTCATCCAGACTTAAATGGAGATACAACTGGAAAACAAAGGAAAAAGAAGAGGGACCTTGTTTGGGGGCTAAAATGAAGCAGAGGCAATGATGACAGATTTAATTTCAGACCTGTGAGTTTAGGGAGACAGTAAAATTGTCAAACAGTTTATAAACTGAAAGTAGTTTGGAAAAGATGTCAGGGATAAAGACAGTCATAAAGAGTTGTTTTTCCCAATATGAATTTACTGTACAAATGTTAATAAGAAATAAGCCAAAATCTTCTACCAGGTTAACATCAAATCTGACCATTTCCCCACATTTCCTGCCAATCTCACAGGACTGCAATTCTAATATAGGTATTATATAATGGTTTACCTCTGAAAATAATCTAACAATCACTAAATGCCATACGCCATTCCTTGAAATACCCCTTTCCTTTGGTTAGCAAATGGTAGAGGAAAGATAAAAGTGGCACAATGGGACAGGTAGACACTTAAAAGCTGTAGTCATGTTAATGTGGGTCAGTTCCTACAGTTTTTCAGCTTTACTTTCTTCATCTGTATAATGGGGGTACTTATATTTAATACATAAAATATTTGAAGAATTAAATGAGGTGTAAGTAAGCCCTCCACAAATGTCAGATGCTCCACCCAGATTTGCTCCTCCTATTTTTTCCAGTGCATCCCCATCCAGGACCCAAAGTGGGTTACTCAGTATTCGATTTCCATAATGGCTAAAACTTTCATAACAAACATCTTGACCAATGTGGAGAGATGATAAAAATATCTGTTTGTTTAGCATTTTAGTACAGGGGCTATGCAAAGACTACTTATTCTACCATCTGGTTAATGAACATTTGCACATATGCTTGCTGTGATGATACAAAGAATGGGGAATCTTAAGACTATTTTCGCCAAAGCGTTCAGCTTAGATGCTTGTTATTAAAATCCAGTGATGAGATTAAACTATATGAGAGGAAAAACCTGGTTTCATGGAGTTATATAGTCTTAATTATGTATTCACTCCAGTCAATGCACTGCAATCATTTTCATTTGAGTTACTTCCAGTTTTGCAAAGATGAATTTATCACTTGATATGAGTCAGCTGGACTCCTTTGGTACCAGAGATTGCAACAGAATGCAGCAGTGCCATATTGCTCAAAGCACAATTAGGATTTCTGCTTGGACAGCTGGCCCAGGTGTGAAACTGAGTTTAGGTTTCTAGCAAAAAGACCTATTGCTTTAACTAGACACTGTTACGTTATCTTTGTGTTTCCAACCATTATCAACTGATTTCTTTATCTTTGCACCAGTCTATTACTACTGGAATCTCATCCTTTATCTTCTGATTCATTCTTAGTGATTAAGAGATAAAAACATGAAACTAGAAACCTGGAATACTTACTAATTAGGCAGTGCATATCTTGAGAATACCGAGAGTTATCAGGAATTGTGAAGTTTCCATCACAAATTGCCACCTGACTCTCCCCAAATGGCAAGGTGAAGTAGCATAATTTATATAACAAACATCCAAGAGCCTAAAAAAAAAAAAAGATAGCAGATCGCTACTTGTGGTTTATTTACTATAAATGTTAATGGGTCTAATGAGAGATACTGGTACCATCTACATTTATTAGCAGATACAAAAACTACATACCATTAATCTATTAGAAACTTGGAGTAGAACACAAACGCCACTGCTTTGCAGCTGAGTTACACTGTTTCTATCATTATTACCCAACTGTGCTCCAGTAAAGAACAAATATTTTATCTAATTTACTCTTAAGAACTATAATAGTAACATATATGTGAAAAACACTTAAATTATTTTCAGACCTTGGAAGTAATTTTCTTTACCATCCTTCAGACCTTGGAAGTGGCTGGTCCCCTCACATCAAGCACAACCTTGAGGAGACAATGACATGGGGCAGGAGCCACTGTCCTTTAGCACTATCTATATTTAATGGAGTTCACAGTCAAGACTACTGTTATCTGAGGTGTGGATAGGTTAGTTGATACCTACCCAAATGTCTGCCTTCGTAGTGATGATTTTGCCACTGTACAGGTTGACCATTTCTGGTGCTCGATAGGACAGCGTTGTGTATCTATAATCAAGAGATTCATTTTTTGTTAAATATGTCAAGGTTATAGTTAAAAGCCAGGAGCAGAAATACTGTGTTTTTTTTTTTTAACCTTAAAAGACTCCCTGGGAATAATCTACAGAAGAGAGCATGATACATTAGTGCAGATAAATGAAAGGCTGTCCTTGGTACTATCATATCATCACAGCATGGCCCTCTGGCAGCAGTCTTTCTAGTTTAAGAACATATGGAGACCCAGACACTAATGCACTAAATAAACTCTAAAAGCAATTTTTCTTGGGTTATCAAACGACAAAATCTTCTCCTGTAATTCTTGTTATAGGAAATATTTTGTTGATTTGTTTTCAGAAATAATAAACTCTTTAAATGTGGCTCAATACGGAGGTGTAAAAGTGGTTGGGATATTCAGAGAACAGCAGAAAGTGGGCTCTGGTGGTGTTTGTTGAGTATGAGGTGAGATCAAGAACCCATCATCTTTGCTCCTGGAACAGGGCTGAAATAAGAGTTATCCTCTTATCTCTGGCTCAAGATAAAAGTAGTATAAGCTCAAAGTGAATTTCTTGGTGTTACCAAGCAGGTAATTAGTACTGTTTGAGTCTCCAGATCCCATCTGGGACTGGCTTAGGTAACCATCAGGGCACTGGACCAGAAGTCTTCCCGCTCCAGGCGTGGCTGCCCGGAGTGATGCATGGAAGGACAGAGAGGATCAGGATGTAAGTGTGCAGGCTAGACTGTCAATTCATCACTAGTAATAGCCAGTGCTGTTGCCTGTGAAAAAATCCAGCACTGTGAACATGAGAGGAAAATGGGTCAGCCTCTTATTGGAGCCACAAATCTAAAGAAGCTTTGTCTCATGGAAGTCAGTGATTCATTATCTGCAGAGATTTCAATGACCCTACTCACCATTAATTCCATCACGACTGTCTTACCAGCAAGAAGGAAGCAGCAGGTTAGGGTTTGGTAAAAAGCACATTTTTTTGACTGAGAATGTCCTGGTTGTTGTGATCACACTTAGAAACATCAGAGTACTTTCATGGTATGTGTGCCACTTGACTTGTTATGGCATATATGATGTCATAAATCAAAATATCTAAGTAAATGACCATGGACCATTGACAAAGTGCTCTAAGATTCCTTTCCTTTACTCTGCTGATGAACACTGTGAACCACCCTCACACCTCCCTACCATCTTTTACTTAAAGGCAAACAACCCAATCATGAACATCAGACTCTGAGAGAGAGGACAACTGACTAGCACCATTTTCTCCCCACCCCAACCTTCTCATCTGCAAGCTGACAGTGAAGTTGCTCATCTGATAATGGATAAAATTCCAAGAAAGGAAGGAAAACTTACTTTTTAATCTCATCTTCAACTGCATTGACTCCCTCGGTTTGTGGATTCTGGAATTTGTTGGTGGCACTTCCAAAGTCACATAGGACATAGTGGCCTCGGTCATGCAAGAGGATATTTTCAACCTGAAAAACATTCCCCAACCACCCATGCCAAGATATCATTTAGTAATGCATGTGAAAATTTGGTTTCATAATCATTTAAATGTTTTTTTTTTGTTTGTTTCTGCAATCTCATTAATGTGCCAGGAAAGTTATTCCCTTCCAAGTATCTCAAAAGGAGTTATCCTAGTGGAACAAAAGGAGATGCACAGTAACAGGGAGAAGAGGGTGGGGAGGACAAGAAGAGGAAGCAGGTTTCCAGCCATAGTTCTCCCTCTGCAGAAAGAAGCCTCATGTTTCCAATCCTCTGCACCTCTGCTCCGGATCTTATTTCAGTCTAGGATGCTCTCCAGTCTCCCACCTCCTTACTCAAGTATCAAAATCCCATATCAAACCCCAGTCCAAATGCTACATGTTCTTTTTGAAGTCTTCTGCAGACAAGTATCACTCCTTCTCAGTTTTCCTTTAGGATTTTAATTCTTTCATGATGTTACTTACTCTACATGGGCCTTCTAAGTACATTTATCAATGTCTTTACTACACCAAGTTAGGAAATTCAGAATTAATATTTTTTATATTAGTTAATTCTCAAAGACATAATATGCCTAGTGACAAATGGGCAGTTTTCCTATTAAAGTATTTCCCTATTTTTTTAATAACTGAATTCTTTCAGCAGTGAGTTAAGAGTTCCAGGTAGCAAGAAACCTATACCGATGAAAAACCTAGAGAAATCCCTGGCAAAGCCTCTACCAATTAAATTACAACTCCAAATCACAGGCACTGTGTACTCAAGGTGTACTGATTAGTTTTTGGTCTAGATGAACTAAGCTGACTAGTCTGCTGCAGGACAAACCTGGCTATGTGTGGACAGTAAAATGGCAGCCAAAAAATCTCGTTAGGCCAATAAGACTGTAGTCGCCACAGTCTTTTATCTCTAGCCTTAAGACAGACCACCTTTGGAAAGCAAAGACAAGAGTAGACAATAATCACCTCATAATCATATTCAGTCTTCTCTACCTAGTGCCTAACACTGAACGGAAGAAACAACAACAAAAAAAAACATGCATACTCTGTGTGTGTGTGTACATGTGTGTGCATGTACACTGTTTGTCAGGAGCAAGACAGGACCCACCAAATATCCAGGCCCCACTACTGTACTACTACTGATTCTTTTAAAAATAATCAGCCAATTGTAATAGTCTTTAATTCCTACATTATTTGTAATTCTAAAAATTACACGAAGAATATTTTATAGTCTGTATCTGCCAATACCAGTATCTGAAGTCTTTGCTGCCAACCAATTCTGCAGTTTTGTGTTTCTTATTCCTACTGAACCCCATTCATGGTTTTGTTGTTATGAGGGGCTTTGTTGGTTTTAACAGAACTCTATCTGTAGGAAGTCTTTGAGACCTGGGTTTAAAGTCTATTATTCTCCCAGAGGGGATATGCTGGTGCACCAGGGGAGCACTACAAACCTTGAATCACTTGAATCCAAAATTCTGACTTTGAGATTTTTCAGCCACACAGACACCATGAACTATGGCCACCAACCTGCATAGGTATGGTCTTACGATTCGGAATTCATAATCATAGAATTACAAGTTAATAATGATTAGGAAAGATTTGCTCCCTTGAGATAAGGCCGAGGCAGGCAAATATTTCTACTATCTACAGCTTTTTATACAGCTCATTGGTTTAATCTATTTATACAAAGTAAAGCAGTCAAGTTTTCCTGAGCATATACTCGCTTTAGGAATGTAAAATAATTCCAACAAAGCAACACTAATGTTTTCAATCTAATTTAGAGGTTGTAAAAATAACAGCCAACATTCGCTAAGCTTTTACATAGATTATCCCACTACATTCTCATAATAACAATATTCTTATTATTCCCATCTTACAGATGGAGAAAGTAAGGCTCAGAGTAATCAATTGCTAAATACCACACAGCTGATATGTGGTAAAGCTGGAAGGTGAAGCTAAGCAATCTGATACTTAGAAAGGAATAGGTGATTACATTTTGGCCAATGCAGGAAGCAGGTTAGAAGTAGAGCAATTATTCAAGACCCCAAACTCAACCTTCCAAGGAGGGTAGGTGTGATGACACTTGCCCAATGCATTGCACACAAACTTAAGGGCGGGGCCGCCTTACTTCTTTACATTCAGAAATGCCCTTATAATAGAAATCTAGTTGATAAGGAACCAAGTGTTTAAACACTAGCCAGGCTAACTTGTTCAATGTCTTTTCAGCATTTCTTACGTAACCTAATATATCCTTTTATTGAACTGCTTACTCTCCACTAGTCAAATTTCAGCTACTATTCAAATCCTTGCTCAAGTCCTAACCTCTCAGTTAAACCTTCCAAAACCACCCTACAAAACCTACAAAATTTACTGTCAATAGGATGGGTCCGCAAAGACTTTTGGGACAAATCAAGCCATGCACATTGGTTATTTACCCTACAGTTTATGGCTGCCAACAGAAGCCATGAACTCCAACAGAAGAGTTAAGCATCTTCAACAGAGACTGTATGGCTGACGATCCTAAATGTTTTACTATTTGGCCCTTTGTAGAAAAATTCTGCTAACCTTTGGTCTATAATAATCAATGATGACCATTTAGAATTAGGCAACATTTTTTCACTGTGGGTTGGAATTTAACTTCTTAAAAATGCTTGCTTTCTCAAATAGAGTACAAAACCTTTGGGGCAGGGTATTGTATTATGCCTGTGTATCTCCCATAACAGCTAGTCCAGTACTGAACACACATCAGAGACCTTTAAATGTTGCTGATGAAATCATTTACTCAGCATGATTCAGCAACGATCTTCCTCCCTGGCCTCCTGCACCTTGCCAGCTCCTGTTAAACCATGGTTCTCCTATTGTATGTATGCACTCCCCTTCCAAGTCAGTTTCTATACTTCTAGTGCTGGAATGTACATTTAGAAACTGAAAAGTTAATTCACATCACAGCACAAACAGGACAGTTGTAGGGGTCAAAATCACTGCAGGGGGAGGAAGGAGGACTGAGTAGACAAAGGACAGAATAAAGATGAAGCACACTGTTGCCTCATAAGAACAATAATCCCTGCTCTGGCTACTTTCAAGTTTGTTGGGAGGATTGAACAAGATTGTGAAGGTGAAATCACTTGGCAGCAGCCACCTTAGAAGTTGCTGTATTCTCTACCCCCTTAGTCTGTGTTTGTGACTTATAATGTCTCTGTAAGCCTAAAGGGGCAAACTGGCCACTGTTGCTGCCCTGGGTTACCACCACCACCACTGACAAAACACTTAACAAAGAGCATAGTGTGTGGTGATGACACTGGACTTGGGGGTCAGACCTCAGGGACTATTTTAGATGTCTGACCTTGGCTAAATCTTTAACCCTCTTTTGGCTTGTTTCTCATCGGTAATATGAGACTGATAAAATTTCCATCAGCGTTATGAAGCAAGTAAGAGAATATATGTGAAAGCAAACTATAAATCTCCCTATATACAATAAGATGTTATTGCCATACATTTATGAAAGAAACACTTCTGAACTTCTGCTATATGCCAAGTACTCTTTTAGGTTTTAGAGAAAAGGCTATGAACAAAACAAAGTCCATCCTCTCATGGAATTTAGAGTCCAACTGGGCATAATAATAAAATAATTTTAATTGCCTGATAGTGACAAATGTTACGAAATAAATCCAGCTGCTTAATACATGTCGGGTGATGAGGATACTATTTTAAGTAGCACAGTCAGCGAAGGTCTCTCTGATGAGGGAGCAGAGGCCTGAATGAAAGAGGAGTAGCCACGGGCCCTGTGGGAGACGAGCACTCCCAGTAGAGAACAGCCAGCACAGAGGCCCTGAGATGGAGGCTGCTAGGTGTATCTGAGGTACGAGGCAGGCCACTGGGGCTACACCGGGAGTCAATGACTAAAAACAACCACAACAACAGTCCCACCTGTTATGTACTGTGAAGGAAACTGACAACATAGGATGGGACCTATTACAAGCCAGCACGGTCACAGCAGAAGAAAAAAGATAATGTAAGGCCTTGGAGGAAGTGAAGGACTTAGAAAAGTGTAACTGGTACCTGGATTAAAGCACAAAAGCAGCAGTGATGGGTCATAGGAATTATAATAATAATAGTATCAGTAGCTAACAGCACTTACTAAGTGCCAGGCAGTGCCCCATGCACGTTCACTGTGAGTATTTCATATAACCCTTACAAAGTCTTCTTGTTCCCATTCACAAATGAGAAAAAAGAAGCCAGAAGAGTTACCTAACTAACTTATCTGAGGTCATGAGGCTCACAGGGCAGGATTTGGGCTCTGGCCACCTGCCCAGCAGGACCACAGCCTCACCCACTGCACTGCTGTGCATGGTGCAATGAAGGAGCAGGACAGTTCAAACTGGCAGATAGCAGGGAGTGGGAAGCGAGAAACCAGAGAAGCAGACACGGGGCAGACTGAGGAAGGCCACTCAGGCACCATGTGGCATTTATAACAGGTCAGCTGCACATGAGAACAGTCATTTTAGGAAAGTTAGCTTGGCAAAAGAGAACGGAGATGAAGAGATGGAAAACAATGAGGGCAGGCACAATGGTTCTGGTGTGAGGTGGTGAGGGCCAGGTCCAAGGAAAGGTCAACAGGAGTGGGTGGGGGCAGATTAAATGGGATTTGGAAGGTAAAGAATCCACTGGACAGTCACATGCCATCTGGTGAATACTTCAGAGAATCTGCATAGGGACTGTTTTGGCCAAGTCCCTTAGGATATAAGCCTGAAATCTGGTTCCTGCTGCTTGCAAACCTCGAATCTTTCAGCTGTGAGACTGTGATGCTGCTGACCTTATTTCCCAACCTATCAGCTTTAAGGGCTATTACAGTTGTCACTCCCAAGCTCTGCTTTAACTAAAAGGTCTGCGAAGCCACCTCCTACTGACCTCTTCATCTCGGTATTATTCTAAACAGGTAAGGCATTCAAGCATTTCAGTCAGAGAACATATCACCACTCTAAAACTTGGCGGATTCAATGAATGCAGGTTTTCAAAACTGCGTTTCTAAAAATGGAACAAGAAATCTTCATCCTATTGTACCTTCCGGAGATCAAAATCTCTCTTCTGACAAAAAAGGAGACATCTGTGACTTTTTCTACACAAATGTGCTTATTAAGCTTTAACCTTTTCTTCGCCTTTCTTAAGAGTACTTGAACAAATAGCATGACATGATACAAAAAGTAAAATAAAACAAAAAACCCAAGATGAGAGTGAAAAGCCTTGGTCTTTGTTCTGGCCTAATCACTCAATTAGCTGTGCAGGTCACAGCCCTTCTGTGCTGAGGCTTCCTCACTGTAAAGGAGAAGGTTGACTTAGGTGCTCTTCCCAGATCTATGACCTCAGGATCTATAATAATGCTCTTTACCTTCTCTCAGAAATGGACATTTAAAATGGGGGAAATAATTAAAGGTTTAAAATAATGTATTTGAGGAGAGACACTTAACATAACATAGCACTTCTGTTATGGTTACTGTTCAGAACATAAGCTGCTCAAGGACAGCCACCACTTCTAGTTACTTCCCACATGTAACTGCAAAGACCACATGTGTGGTAGGCAGGGGTGGGGGCTTTCCTCGGTTCTGCATGGGAATGAGCAGGCCCACGCACAGGGTGGCAATGGCTTAACAAGGTCCACCGCAAGCCTGGCCTATGCTCTTTCCCACGTCCCACCTATTATGTACAGGGGCGCCTCCTCACCAAACTGAAAGCCTGCTCAGAGAAGCCACTAGCACTTTGTCTGGCAAATGGGACAACATAAAAGTTTCTGGCTCTGGCTACCACCACTAAGACTGCGGTGGCCGATTCCAGCAGTGGTAGGGAGCTCAGAGTGGCTGAGGCTATGTGATGCAATGACAGAGTCAGGGTAAGGGAGCTACTTGGGGACTTCTCACTCAGACCTTGGGAAGCCAGAGGTGCAGCAAGCACTTGCTACTGCCCACCACACTTACTAGGAGAAATCAGCAACAGTGAACATGCTAGATGCATCTAGATGGCACTGAGTGTTAAGATTTGGGGAGTTTTAGAAAGCTCCAATCCAAACAACCAGGGGTCAATGACTAAAAACAACCACAACAAGGGCATCTCTGCAACAATCACGACTGAGGCCTCCCCAAGGTAGAGGAGAAAGGGGTACACACCCGTGAACCAGTGGTTTTCTCCCTGTGGTTCAAGCACACACACATGGTGGTCTTCAGCATCACTTAATACACAGCCACAGAGCCCAACACTACTGTGTTCCCAGCGCTGCCCTGCCTCCCTCTTAGGGGCACTGCGGTGCCTGGGTCAGGCGCTGAGGGAGGGCTGGGGAGTGGAGTGTGGCAGCCTCTCGCCTGTGCAGTTGCTCAATTCTAGTTTGCTCCATGTTCTGCTGCTGAATAGCCGGTGGACTGTACAGTGCAGCGAAGAAGAGTCTGGGCCCTGATGCCTTCACCCTACTGCTGGGAGGGGAGAGGGAATGCTGCCTGTTAACAGACACAGGTTTCTTAAGTTGTTTTTAAGGGTGAATTTTATGGCATGTGAATTATATGTCAATTTTGGAGAAAAAGTTTAAGAAAAGAACAAAAGAAATACAACTATAATGCCTTGATTCTCAAACTTGAGAGTACAGAAAACCAACCCGGGGTGCTTATTTAGATATGAATTCTTGGACCTCTCTGACACCCCCACCAAAATACTAGTGCAATACATTCAGTGTGGAATCTAGCAGCCTACACTTAACAAGCACATTAGAATGCAAATTATTAGGTCCAAGAATTCATATCTAAATAAGCATCACAGGTTGGCTTTCTGTACTCTCAAGTTTGAGAATCAAGCTGAGCCCTGACCAGGTACCAATCCCATTCAACAAACATTGTCAACTGACTGCAATATGAAAGGCATAGTGCAAAGTGATGACAATTAGGATAAATTTAAAAATAATCAACTAATGGATTTTGCAATATATGAAACAGACTTTAAAAACTAGGCATCATGACAACTGCAACAAAAAATAGCCAGGTGTTGTGGCAGGTGCCTGTAGTCCCAGCTGCTTGGGAAGCTGAGGCAAGAGAATTGCTTAAACCCAAGAGTTTGAGGTTGCTGTGAGCTGTGACACCATGGCACACCACAGCACACCATGGCACTCTACCAAGGGCAACGTGGTGAAACTATCTCAAAAAACAAACAAACAAACAAACAAAAAAAAACCTAGGCATCATTGTTTACAAACTATTTAAATTAGCTTG
This sequence comes from Galagoides demidoff, assembly GCA_963574575.1. NCBI lineage: Eukaryota > Metazoa > Chordata > Mammalia > Primates > Galagidae > Galagoides > Galagoides demidoff. The sequence continues at coordinate 17,180 of CAUYQV010132478.1, forward strand.
TTATTTTTCAAAAACCTAGAAAAGTGCATTTGGGGGTGTATCAGGAAAAATTAAAACAGCATGGGTTCAGGCATTTGATAATTATAAAGAATGTCTGGAGGCTATTTTAAGTAATAAAAGTGATACCTCTACTATACTTTTTCTTTTATATTTTCTTTCCCCAAGCAGAATATAAGTTTAGAATTAGGGACCATGCCTTAAAATTCTCTCACATCCCCATAGTGTCTACTCTGTCCCTGGAGCAGACAGAAGACACTCAGCAAGAATGCACTTAAGGAAACAGCATGGTCTATTACCTTCAGGTCACGGTGGATAATAGGGGTTTTGCACTGATGCAGGCGGGCAACGGCTTCACAAGTATCACAAAATATCTGGAGCACTTCATTCTCTGTAAAACCTGTCTGCAGGCGCTGGTTCATCAGGTTTACCACCTGGCCTCCTGAGATGGGTGCAAAGGAGAGGTTATAAACACTCAGACTTGTCACCTGCCCAAGAGAATGAATGGCTAAATAAAGAGCGCTGCCTGCACTAAGGTAAAAGAACTGGCCATTGGCTGAGCCAGCTGTCTTACCTCCCCGCTTGGGATTTGTTTCCTTACAATCTGATGCCCTGTCTAATGTGTTAAAAACAGTTTATTTTATAAAGCATTCCAGATGTGTCAGCTGCCCTGTCTTTAAGATTAGTAGTAGAATGACATTATGGCCCTGCTATAGTTGCCTGGTTATACTGTCTCAATTGTGTATGAGATGAGGCCACAGCCTCAACTTGCCGTATCTCTGTGTAAGAATCAGATTGCATAATAGATCCAGGAAGCAAGAATAAGACAGTTTTATAGTCTGCACTTAAGAAACACTTGGTCTCTCAGATTCACTGCTAATTGCTTGGCCTGCAGGAATGCTAAACCAACATTTACTCTCCAGAACAAAAAGACCGATGGCCTTACTTACAAAATTAACCAGATTGCTATATAGTCCTACTACCTGGTCTCTAAACAATTTACTGTCCAAAAAGGAATGAGCAAAGGAAAACAGTCAAGTTGGAATTCGGCAGTATTTTTAGAAAATGAGGTAATAGTCAATACAGTGAAAGCTGAAATTACGGGTTAACATCACATTTGGGGGAATCAGCAACCAGCAAGAAAAATGTCAGTGGAACTGAGGGTGATTACAAAACAGGGCACCAAACAGGAAGACACTGACCTACGCTACACCTCCAAACAATGATTTTTATGAAATGCAGTCAATTCTGATAAATTTGTGCTAGTGTGAATTTCTGAAGATAAATGTTTTTTGAAACTTCAAGCTTTCAACTACTTAACTCCACTGTTAACAGCAGCAACACTTGAACATAGCTTCACCTTACTAGAGATTACAGCTCTAGAACAGACAGGAGAGTCAATTCCATTAGATGAAAAGGATCCCTTTACCCCATCACACAAGGATGCTGGTATGAGTGGGAAAGACAACATACGCACAAGGAAGCGGGAGGCTATACTGCTTTTTATTAGTCCATCTGAAATCAGGTCTTTATTATGTGCCTTGGTCATTTGTTTTAAAGTATCAAAAAGAACATGTTCATTCCCATTCCTATTTGTCTTTTATATATAAGCACCAAATCTTCTTAAACCTAACAAAAATGAGTTTTATATTATCCATCATTTTCAACTGTTTATGCCAGTGCTCCTTGCCAGAACAGGAACAACCAGGAGTTGATAGCAGACTTGGGTGTCTTTTAACCTCTTAACTTTTCCACCTGAACAACATACTTTAGGGGGAAGTGTTCATTATGTGAAATGAGCCCCATGCCCTGATAGTCATAATGCTAGAGAAATGAGAGCTTAAGGGTATGGTTCATATACATACCTCTACAGAAGTCCATCAGGATGAGAACTTCCCATACATCGCCACTACTCACATTGTTGATACTAGAATCAATGTAACCCACAATGTTCTTGTGCCCTGACAGGTCCCTCTGTGAACAAGAGTTGAGAAATATATTGTCAGTTAAAGTTTAATTAGCACAGATAATTTAAACATACAGAGATGACACTATCAGTGCTGAGAGCTAAGAGTAGGGATCAACAATAGGTTTCTTGAGATTCACAGCCAGATCTTCAACAGCAATCCCATGATCTTACTAAACCAGAGCACTCCAGAACCTAAATTCTAGAGTTAAACACACACAGAATGCCTACTTGCTTACTGCATCAATGCCCCATGTATAACACAAGCAAAGATTCACATCTTCAGAAACACAGCAGAAGGGTTAAAAGCACAGAGACAGTATTGGACTGTTTAAATACATGAATTTTTAATAAAGAGGAATAAAATTAATGTTTCCCTGGTTGTAGGGGCCAAAGAGAATCCTACTTGACTTTTAAAGGATTTATACTTTTTTTTCCTTTAGGAAATACACAAAAGACTAACTATTTACAAAGTTTTGAAGGAATATGTTTCCAGACCTAAGTGTTTTGCTCATAATTAAGCCTTTCAAGACAACAGACTGCAACATAAGACAGGGCATGCTTCTAGCTCTTCAATTGGAACCACAGCCATTCCACTGCTTCGGCTGGGGCATCTCTCAGGGCTGCTTGTGGAATTCATTCACCCAGCAAATATTTACTGAGTACTTGCTGTGTGTCAGAACCGATCTAGGCACTGGAAGCTGCCTCACATCTTGGTATACTTAGCTATTTCAATGTCCATAGAGGTGGATCTTTGTAACAATGATGTTCAAAACTCAAGGTCATTAAGAACTAAGCTGAAGAAAGAAAAAGTAAGTAAGCAGGGTAATGTGATATTTTTGCCCAAAAGCAATATAAAATTTTATTTTTCAGAACTAGTTTTAATGAATAGTTTTACGTTTGTTTAAACAGGTTGGGAGAGGGAGTGGAAAACATGTGGTTCTGAGAGTTACCATAAAACTCAGCAGTCTGGGCTATGGGAACGGAAACTATCACCACCCAAACTAGAGATTCAGTGTTTAAAGTGACACCTAAATTACGTACCAAAACATGAGGAAGCTTCACAGTAGTGAACACACTGGAACCCTGAGCATCACAGTTAAAAACTTTGCCTCAGAAATGCAGACTCAAAAAAAAAAAAAAGTACACAAAGGTAGAAAGGCAACCTCTGGAACTGGTAAACGAAAGTCAGTAGAGACTTAATGATAGTAGTTTCAGAGAAGGAATGGGGTGATGGTGAGAATGATACTGGACTTGCAAAGAATGACTACAGACCGCTCTTTTCAGAACATTTGTGCTTAAGAAAGCAGCAGCATTGGCTTGGCGCCCACAGCACAGTGGTTCAGCACCAGCCATACACATCGAGGCTTGCAGGTTCAAACCCAGCCTGGGCCTGTCAAACAACAAAGACAACTGCAACAGAAAAACAGCTGGGCATTGTGGTGAGTGCCTGTAGTCCCAGCTACTTGGGAGGCTAAGGCAAGAAAATCACTTAAGCCCAAGAGTTGGAAGTTGCTGTGAGCTGTGATGCCACAGCACTCTACTGAGGGTGACATTAAAAAGACTGTCTCAGGGACGGCACCTGTGGCTCAAGGAGTAGGGCTCCAGCCCTGTGTACCAGAGATGGGGGGTTCAAACCTGGCCCCAGCCAAAAAACTGCAAAAGAAGACTGTCTCAAACAAGCAAACAAACAAACAAATAAAAACCAAAACACAGCAGCATTGAGGGAAGGAGTGTTTGGGATAGGAGGAAACTGAGCACTGGAGAGTAGAAGGGTCCATGAGAAGAAAGCCTTAAGATATGGGAAGGGATGAGGATAATTGATGGAACAAAGTCTTGTAGGCAGAAGGATGGGGATTGAGAATATTGTTAAAGGGACTGGTCTTAGAGTAACATTTTTTTCCTATCAAGCAGGAAGGAGGCAAGCATGGATGTACATATTGGTTTAAGGCTGAAGAAAAAGGGAACAGAAATGAGTTCAGACCTATTGTTTTGCCTTTGGTAGAGAACAAGGTCATCTTTGAAACATACAGGAAGGACAAAGAAGCTTGATGAGATAAAAGGCTTAGAGCATTTGCTTTGTATAAAAGATGAGGGAGATGATGAGGTCAGAAAACAGTCTATAGAGTTCAAGTTCTTCCCAAACAGAAAGGCATTTCAGGGCTCATGTGTTCCAGTGGCCTATTCTTTCCTCTGCTTTTCCATCTCAGCATCAGTCCTTCTAGAACCCCTTTCCATTTATGCATTCCTGGAAGCAGGAAGAATTGTTAAGAAGATCTTTGAAACTAAACAAAGCACATTGTACCATGTCCTCCAAATGTCCACAAGGAGGAACAAAACATCAACATCTCTATATTTAACTACTTAAAAAAGAATCAGCAATGTTGTCTCTGAATTTGTCTCATCTCAAGAGGGATAATAACACATCTGGAAGAAAGAAAAAAAACTGGTTGAATGATGTCATGGTTTGAAGGTTTGTATCCCCTCCAAAATTCATGCTGAAACTGAAATTCCCTGGTTCAGCACCTGTAGCACAGTGATTACAGCGTCAGCCACATGCACTGAGGCAGGAGGGTTTGAACCCAGCCCGGGCCTGCTAAACAACGACAATTGCAACCAAAAAAAAAGCTGGGCATTGTGATGGGTGCCTGTAGTTCCAGCTACTCAGGAGGCTAAGGCAAGAGAATCACTTAAGCCCAAGAGTTTGAGGTTGCTATGAGCTATGAACAGCACAGCACTCTACGCAGGGCGACATTTTTTTTTTCTGTCTCAAAAAAAAAAGAGAGAGACAGTGAGAGAGAAAGAAAGAAACTGAAATTCCCAATGCAATAATATTAAAGGTGGGGCCTTTAGGAGGTAATTAAGTCATGAGGGCAGGCCCCTCACAAATTAGATTAGCAGCCTTATAAAGGGACTAGAGAGAACTAGCTAGGGCCTTTTGTCCTTCCATATTCTACCATGTGAAGAAGGCAGCATTTAAGGTGCTATGATGGAAGCAGAAACCAGGTCTTTACCAGACACCAAACCAGCTGGTACTTTGAATCTTGAGTTTTCCAGCCTCCAGAAAGTGAGAAAATAAATTTCTGGTTTTTATAAATTATCCAGTCTCAAGTATTTTATTATAGTAGCATGAATGGCCTAAGACAAGCTAAGAGCCGTTCAAGAGCCACTAAAGGACCAAAACTGTATAATGAACATCTACAGATGATATCTTGCAGTTTGCCAAGATATTGCTAAATAGGTCTACTCTGAAGTGTGGTTCCTTTTGTCTTTTACAGAGATCCCGAGATATTCCCAAGCAGAAAAGACTCCCTCTTAGGAGAAAGACAATGGCATTTACATTTAATGACTAGATAATGCAGCAACATCTCAGATTTTAGAGTAAAACGCCACTGGTTTATAACAAATGGAGATCTCTTTGAATGCCCATGAAATGTAGAAAAGGTCAAGAGAAAATCTTACAACAAACTGAAACTGTATTGAATTTGGGGTGCACTGGCAGCAGCTCCTACCGGATTCTCAACCGTAATGGGCCAGATAATGGCCAAGCTGTCCTCAAGCTCTGGCAGAAAGACTTGCAGAACAGAAGTGGGCATAAAAGTAAAAACAGAATCCATGTGAGGATACCTCAGCTACCACCCGCTTACTCAGAAGGGCGGGATGTGGGAAAGATGCTTTGCTGCGCTTGCCTACAACTGCTATGTGGAGTATCACGATTATGAGTATATGTCAAAATGTAGTTTTCAGGGAGTGGAGAATGTTCAGTTAAACTATAGATCACTTCAGTTACTGCCATGTGATTTAATTAGCATTAAGTTTAGAGAGTATGTATTGTCATTTTAAATTTTACTTTTTAACAAACATCAAGCAACATTAATATAAAGTGCTGACAAACTTTATTAATGCTATTAGAAGATCTGCTTTATTAAACATATTTTAAATGGTTTGTAGTTAGCTATTAACTTTCATATTCAACAGCTTGAAGCACTACAAAGCCTTTTTCATGAACACAAACAAAAGCCACCATTGTTAAACACCAGGCCTTCAACCCATATCCTATAGATTGTCACAAACCCTAAGTTTTATCCAGGGTTCTAATTAATGGTGCTAGTAGCCTCAAATTTTCTGTGATTTAGGTAAATTCCTAGTTAAGAATCTTAGGCCTTATGAAAAAACTAAGAACTCAATTCCTAAGTTATCTATGAAACTTTTATATATACATTCAAAAAAACAAAGATAGCATTCTAAATAGCATATCAATAACAAGTCACTCACCTCAAAATAGTAAAAAAGAGCATTGTATGTAAAGAATTTCCCAAGGAAGGGCACCCTTCCTTTGGAATTTCAACATGCAAATTCTTGATGCTGACTGTGCTTACATTTGCAGACAGTAAGTTTCCAAAGATGTGTTTTCACCTGCTTTGACCCTCCATTCAAATATTGAACAATTTTCTGATTTTATGACATAGCACTATTGCTACCTACTTCTGGAATCACACGATGGTTCCACACATTCTCTGAAGCAATTCAGTTTCTTAATTTAGCAGTTCTAAGGCCTGGAATTAGATTATTTCTCCCAAGGCTGTGTTGTAAATATCTTCTGTTTACTTTTCCTTCTCCTTTTCTCTCTTTAAGCCTAACTTTCCTTTATAACTCTCTCCAAGAAGAGCTATTCACAGGTAAACAAAAACTCTCAAGTCCAGTGCAGTAGGAAAACAAAAAGCACTTTGAGGTCTAGGCTAAGCCCTGGAGTTCTTTCTACTGGAGAACTTTAGACACTTGTGCTACCTAAGAAGTTCCTGATATTTTTCTCTGCCCTACACCTATCATTATTCTCCCTTTCTTAAGTCTTACTCTTCACCAAATAGAATCCTAAAAGTCACCTAGAGAGTCTGATTCTAGAGCAGTGCTGATTAAACTTTTAATATGCACATGAATCAATCATCCAGGATCCTGTTAAAAAGCAGATTCTAATCCAGGAGGCTTGGGATAGGGGCCTGAGGTTCTAAGTTTCTAAAAGGTGTGTACTGATGTTGCTGGTAAGTGGCATTCAAATAGCAAGGATGAAGAGGAGTGCCATTCAAAATGTGGTCCACAAACATCTTCTAATCAGTAAATTACTACCAGTCTGTAAGGAGATAAGGAGCTTGCTTCAGGACATTAATAAGCCAAATGACTAAGTTAACTTTTTTTTCCCCAGCAAGATTTTACCTGTGAGGGAAGCAGTTAGTTTATTTATTTATATTCTGGCACACAAGATCCTTTCAGTAGCATTAATATATTTATAGTAAATTGATTTTTAATAAGGGTGCCAAAATGAATGAACTTTAAAAACATTAGGCTAACTGAAAAAAGTCAGACACAAGACACCCCACGTTGTATTAATCTGTTTATATGATCTGTCTAGAATATGCAATAGAAAGTAGATTAGTGGTTACCAGGGGTTAGGGAGAGGGGAAATGGGGAGTGGCTGCTAACAGGTAGGAAGTTTCCCTTTAGGGTGATGAACAAAGTGTTCTGGAACTTAGTGGTGATAGTTGCACACCTTGTGACTATACTAAAAAATCACTGAATCATATATATTTTTTTTCTTTCTTCCTTCCTTCCCTTCTCTGCCCTCCCCACCCTTCCTTCCTTCCTTCTTTAGACAGGGTCTTGTTATTGCCCTGGTTAGAATGCAATGGCATCATCATAGCTCACTGCAACCTCAAATTCCTGGGTTCCAGTAATCCTCCTGCTTCAGCCTCCTGAGTAGCTAGGACTATATGTAACACATGCTCAGCTAATTTTTCTATTTTTTCTAATTTTTTTATTTTTTATAGAGATGGGATCTTGCTATGTTGCTCAGGCTAGTCTCCAACTCCTGACTTCAAGAAGTAATCCTCCCCACATGGCTTCCCAAAGTGCTAGGATTATAGGCATAAGCCACTGTGTCTGGCCAACCACATGCTTTTAAAGGGTAATTTTATGATATATGAAATTTATCTCTATTTATACTCACAAAAAATTGGTTGACAGGCTGAGAGAAAAATAAAATTTTATAAAAAGTAAACACAC
>CAUYQV010132482.1:0-12280 GCA_963574575.1 Galagoides demidoff
GCGCCTGTGGCTCAATCAGCTAAGGCGCCAGCCACGTACACCTAAGGTGGCGGGTTCGAATCCCCAGCCCGGCCCACCAAACAACAATGATGGCTGCAACCAAAAAATGGCCGGGCATTGTGGTGGGCACCTGTGGTGGTCCCAGCTACTTGGGAGGAGGAGGCAGGAGACTCGCTTGAGCCCAGGAGTTGGAGGTTGCTATGAGCTGTGATGCCATGGCACTCTACCCAGGGGGATAGCTTGAGGCTCGGTCTCAAAGAAAAAAAACAATTTGTAGGTCCAGCGGTGCAATCAGTCAATGCATGGTACTTATATGTGTATGGATGTGCCACAGTTTGTTGTTCATTCACCTACATCTTAGCTGTTTCCAGTTAGTTTTAGTTCAGAAAAAAAGACTTAAACACTTGTCTCCTTTCTCTCCTGAGAACTTATCAACATGACAGTAAATGAATAAAAAGACTAAACCCACAATGCAAAAAAAAAAAAAAAAACTACAGCGAGGGGTTAGTAGGTACTGAGGAACAGATGCAATTCCAATAAGTTTCTAAAAGACAAAAAGTTGTATGAAACAAAGACTAATAAACCCAAATCCCAAATATGTTGATAATATCTACATTTTGTTCTATAAGTGAAATTATGTCTTATCTACAATATGGATGAACTATGAGGACATTATGCTAAGTGAAATAAGCTAGTTGCAAAAAGACAAATACTGTATGATTTCACTTATGTGAGGTACCTAGACTTGTCAAATTCATAGAAAGAGAAAGTAGAATGAAAGTCGTCAGGGGGTAGGAGGAGGAGGAGAAAATGGAGTGTTGTTCAACATCTACAGATTTTCAGTTTTACAAGATGAAAAAGTTCTAGAGATCTGTGGCACAACAATGTGAATGAACTTAGAAACACTAACGAATTGCACTTAAAAATGGTCAAGATAGTAATTTTACATTATGTGTTTTTTACTACAATGAAAAAATTAACCCTTATGTTTTGTTCTCTAATTGATCCTCAAAGTCAAAAATAATGTAAGTACTAAGATAAGACCAACTAAATATTACTCACTGTAGATCCCAGTAATAGGGTCTAACAGATTAAATTTCTCTCTAGGTACACTTATGTCACCTGAAGGTGTTGAGATCAAACAGATTTCTTAAGCTCCATCAATTAGTAGTTCAAAATCATGCCCCATTTTAGTTTGCTTCATTTCTGGACCATACTTACTTAGTCAGGTTTGTCCTTCCTGCCTTGGGTCCTTCATTCCTTTTGTTTCCCTCCTCCCATTCTTTTCCTTCCTTCTGTGGGTACTGCTTTACTTTTTCTGATGTTATTGTTCACAGAAAGAACACGCCATATTCACCATATCCTGACAACTTCCAGCTTTTTACTATTTATGGCACAGATGTGGAATTCTTTTTTGAGACACATTTCTTGAAGTCCAATGTGGATGCAGTACACTGCTGTCATCCAGGATTTCCTTCCATTGGACTTCTGGGGTAATTACTCCAAGTTAACTTTCCTAATACTTCCTTTTGCTGTGTTTCCACAACTTTTACTTTTATATTTTCTTTTACACTTGGCAGGCTAGGATATAATCATGCTTTTCCCCCTTAATTTCCAAGAGCTCATTTTAGTTTACTGTTCCTTTTTTATGGCATCTTTCCTATTTTGATGGAATAATTGTCTAATTTAATTAGAAAAGGTTAAGTTTGTATGTTCCATGATTTTCTCAGTTTTGTTCTGGGTACACTGCTTTAACGCTTTTCATGCGACTTATTTCATTCATGTAGCTTGATCCTTAGAGAGTCCATAATAGATTTTTCTGGGAAGTTGGTATGGGTTTTCTGTTGTATATAAAGTATATTTTTGACTAGCCTCCCTTAAGTAGAATAGCCAATTGAGAGCTCTATGTTTGTGATTTGGGCTTCTCATCCTACAGATCTTGTTAGCATTAACTACATTATTTAAACTTTCAAAAGAATAATTAAAACTAATCGCATAACTATCAAAATTCAGGAGGGGTCAGGTGTGGTGGCACGCGCCTGTAGTCCCAGATACTGGGAAGGCTGAGGTGGAAGGGTGCCTTGAGCTTAGGAGTTCTAGACTGCAGTGAGCTATAACAGTGTCCTTGTACCCAACTGTCTCAAAAAAAAAAAAAAATTAGGAGGTGTAGAGCACAGTATTGAGTGAGCGCCAACTTACAGCACAGGTATATATTTTAGAGATAATATCTAATACTTCAAAATAAATCAAGAAATATTGGTACCAGCATATTAGTCTTATCATAGCAACCTCCCAATGACTAAAAACTATTAAAAGTGGCCCGTAAGGAGGAAATTGAGGAATAGGCAATTAAGAACATTGCTTTCCATTGTAATCCCTTCTCTACTCTCTTTTAAAAATCATAAACATACATTTCTTCAAAACAAATTTTAAAAAATTCAAAATAAAATAATGGAAACTGGGGTGGCGTCTGTGGCTCAAAGGAGTAGGGCACTGGCCCTATATGCTGGAGGTGGTGGGCTCAAACCTAGCCCCAGCCAAAAACTGCAAAATAAAAAAGGAAACTGAGGAGAGAAAATGTAGGAAATTAGGAAAGAAAAAATGATTTTAATTATAAAAAAGAGCCAGAGCAGTGGCTCATACCTGTAATCCTAGCACTGTGGGAGGCCAAGGCAGGTAGATTGCCTGAGGCTCACAGGTTCAAGACCAGCCTAAGCAAGAGAGAGACCTATCTCTAAAAATAGCTGGGCGTTGTGGTGGGTGCCTGTAGTCCCAGCTACCTGGGAGGCCGAGGCAAGAGAATCACTTAAGCCCAAAAGTTTGAGGTTGCTGTGAGCTGCGACACCACAGCACTCTACCCAGGGTGACAGCTTGAGACTCTGTCTCAAAAAAAAAAGAAAGAAAGAAAGAAAGAAAAATTCAAACACTTATTTATATGTATTAAATGTTTTAGACAGAGGGAGAATATGTTGTCAAGGAGAACAAAGCAACTGTTGATCAGAAAAATTCAGCTCTTTAAAAAAAAAAATCCATGACAATTTATCCTGTACTCCAGCTTTATAAAAGCCAATAAAACCGTTTTAATGAGGTCCTGGAAACTTTGTGATGTGACTAACTTTTTTTTTTTGAGACAGAGCCTCAAGCTGTTACCCTGGGTAGAGTGCCGTGGCGTCACACTTCTCAGCAACCTCCAACTCCTGTGCTTAAACTGTTCTCTTGCCTCAGCCTCCCAAGTAGCTGGGACTACATGCACCCACAACACCCAGCTATTTTTTGGTTGTAGTTGTCACTGTTGTTTGGCAGGCCCAGGCTGGATTCAAACCCAGCAGCTCTGGTATATGTGGCTGGCACCTTAGCTACTTGAGCTACAGGCACTGAGCCTATTTTTTTATTTTTTCTTTTTGTGAGACAGAGTCTCACTATGTTGCCCTTGGTAGAGTGCCATGGAGTCACAGCTTACAGCCACCTCCAACTCCTGGGTTTAAGCGATTCTCTTGCCTCAGCCTCCCAAGTAGCTGGGACTACAGGCACCTACCACAACACCTAGCTATTTTGTTGTTGATGCAGTTGTCATCATTGTTGTTTGTCAGGCCCGGGTTGGGTTTGAATCACCAGCTCAGCTCTGGTGTATGTGGCTGGCGCCCTAGCCACTGAGCTACAGGCATTGAGCCTTGACTAACATTTTTAAAGACTTGGTTTATAGAGTCTACTTCAGTGACAAGATAGAGTAAAAGACACATAGGTGTGAGTTTCAATTCCACCACTTAAAAGCCATGTGTCCTTGAGCAAGTCGCTTTCCTTTTCTAAGCCTAAATTTCTTCATTTGCAAAAATGGTGATAAACACAGCAGGGCCTGTGGCTCAAAAGAGTAGGGTGTCAGCCCCATATGCTGGAGGTGGTAGGTTCAAACACAGCCCCGGCCAAAAAAAAAAAAAGGTGATAAATACTACCTGCCTACCACACTGCTGCTATTAACATCAAAACAGACTTCAGAGCATTTTACAAAGGTTGAAATGCCGTACAAATGAATTCAAGGAATACACATATAAGTACTAACATTTCCCCAAATTAATAAAGCCATATGTACCCTGTACTCCTCACTACTTAAATGCCAAATTAAGTATTAGAAAAATGTGAACAAAAAAATGTGATATAAACTAGAACCATAAAAATTAAACTAGGTGTCAGATTCAAGCTCTAGTTCAGGTTCTAAGAGTAGATAATGTCCACAACTACTTTGGATCTCTACACAATCAAACTGAACTAGGCTACCTTTGTAAAAGTGTTTTACACAATGTATTTTCCATCATAAGATGATGGACAATCTGAGCTATATTTCACTTGGAAAACTTCTATTAGATGTTTCAAAATCACTGGCTTGGATTAAAATTTTTTTACTTCTGTTTTCAGGCTTTGGATAAACCTAAATTATTTTTAGCCTTACATCTACTCTTTCTCAACACAGACCTTCATTCTCAGACCAGTTTGTTCTATTTAACTATTTCTTAAAATGCCATGGCCAGTTCCTGCCTCCACACTGCCAATACGCAAGAAGTTCAACATCTTTGTGGTTGATGCTATAGCTGGCTAAGCAGCTCTGCCTGGGTTCCAGTCCCATTCCCTACCTACCCACCCAAACTTGGCCAGTGCTTAATATCTTGGATATAAGACTGCTTTCAAAAAGAAAAGCCACAGTGAACCAGAAACAGAACATAGTTCTCAATTAAAGAGACTCTGACTTCTAGGCACCAGCACTTTTCTATAATTTGACAGTATGTTTGAAAGCACTGAAAGGAAGAACCAGGAAGGAGGTGAACCTTAGTCAGCACGAGAACACAGAACGAAGGAGCACTGGTAGAGTCATCTGTGCACTGCCTAGAGGAGAAACCTCTTGAAACACCTTGATTCATGGCCTTGTTTTATTCCATTGGTAGTACAGCCCCATCATGGAGATGGGTACATTCAGTTGTTTATAGGCTGATGCTGTTAAATGCTTATGTCATGTATCTGACTCCCTGTAATCTGATTTTGTGACCACAAAATCTTCTTTGTCTTCTTTTATGGTGCATCTAGAAAATTCCCTAAGTGGAAATATATCCACTTAGCTATTACATCTGTACCATAAGTTAATAAAAATGGCATTCTGAACTCAGACATCAGTTTCAGTAACCTTGAGTAGACTGAGTCCATCCTGAGATGATGGAGGCTAACAAATTAGTTTGAAGGCCTAGGAATTGGAAGCCACTCCCTGGAAACTAGATGGGATACCAATAAACATAAACTCAATAAATCCTGTCTTGTTGCATTATTTTTTCTTTTTAACATTTCCACTCACCTTTATTTATTCGACTCCACTAAAGACAAACTAAGGCCTATGACACAAACAATCCTCTTGCTTCGACCTCCTGAGTAGCTGAAACTATAGGTGCCTGTAGATACTCTTTCTATTTTTAGTAGAGACTGGGTCTTTTTCTTGCTCAGGCTAGTCTTGAACTCCTGAGCTCAAGCAATCTCCCTGCCTCAGCCTCCCAGAGTGGGATTTCAGGCGTGAGTCATGGCACCAGCCCCCAAATTTTCTATGTACCCTAAGCTACAGTAGAAATAAATGTTTTTAGTACATGCATTAAAGTTTCTATCTCTACATGTCATGGTCCTCCTCTTCATTAGTTTTTAACTAATTCTGAAAGTTCAGCACAAATAACTTTTTTTTTCATAAAGACTTTTCAAACTGGGCTTGGTGCCTGTGGCTCAAGCAGCTAAGACGCCAGCCACATACACCTGAGCTGGTGGGTTCAAATCCAGCCCAGGCCCACCAAACAACAATGACGGCTGCACCCAAAAAATAGCTGGGTGTTGTGGTGGGCGCCTGTAATCCCAGCTACTTGGGAGGCTGAGGCAGGAGACTCGCTTGAGCCTAGGAGTTGGAGGTTGCTGTGAGCTATGATGCCATGGCACTCTACCCAGGGGTGACAGTTTGAGGCGCTGCCTCAAAAAAAAAAAAAAAAGACTTTTCAAACTACACCAACCCACCCAGACTAAAATTAGTAATCTTGGTGACCAAGGCAAGTAGGTAACTGCCCACAAATCAACTTATAACTTATATGCTCTGTGAGAGTCATAAAGAAACAGCAGCATTTAGTAGGTTCCTTTTTAATTAACTAGGTATTAATCAGGTGTTAAACTCAGTTTCTTCATGCAAGATGCTGTGTCTGAACTATTATTTTGCATTTTTGCACTCTAAATTTCACAGCCATGGGACATACCTAGCTCATCTACAGTTATTAATCAACAGTCGATATACCTTTGTTTCCCACTTGAAAGTATTCTCACGCATTAAGAGAGAACCAAAGAAGAAAAAAAAATTTTTTTTGACTGAGGCTGGGTTTGAACCCACCATCTCTGGCATATGGGGCCAACGCCCTACCCTTTTGAGCCATAGGGGCTGCCCAGGAAATTATTTTTTTAATAGTAAAATTACTTAACTCTTTTCTTCTGTAAAGGGTACTTATTACTTGCTCCCTAAATTATATTTGTGTTTTACCTTCCCTTCTATGTCTTTTGAAGATATGATCCATTATCCATTTCTGTAGATATCTTCCTGTATCCTTCTATATCCCATAGGTCTTCAGCCAATACACCTTATATGTAGAGAGTACACTTCTCTTCCACTTTCAATGAAGTTTCTCCTCATTCTTTTTAGATGTATCCCATCTTGTAAAGACATCTGCCTTAATCATTCCAGTCCACAGTTTACACCTACTTTTGAAATAAGAACTGACTGCCTATAAACCATTCAACTGCCACCAAAGCTACTCTAGCATTACCTTTTTATAGTATTTTATTGTTTTTTTAATATTTCAGTATAACCCAACAATATAAAGGCACAGCATAGACAATTAATAAACATTAATTCACTCAACCAATCTTTTTTTTTTTTAAATCTTAGAAACAGTTTCACTCTGTTGCCCCAGGATACAGTACCTTGGGGTCAGCTTACCGCAAAACAACCGAGTTTAAGCCAGGGGTCCTCAAACTTTTTAAACAGGGGGCCAGTTCACTCTCCCTTAGACCCTTGGAGTACTAGACTGTGGGCCCTGGGACAAGTCAGCTGCTAAGCAGAACAGGCAGCGACAGCAAAAACACCCGGGCTGATAAATGTCTTCAGTGAGCCACATGTGGCCCACGGCTGTAGTTTAAGAATGCCTGGTTTAAGTGATCCTCCTGCCTCAGCCTCACAAATAGCTGGGACTACAGGACCGTGCCACAATGCCCAGTGAATTTTTCTATTTTTAGTAGAGACAGGGTCTCACTCTTGCTCAGTCTGGTCTCAAAGTCCTGGGCTCAAAAGTGTTAGGATTTTAGGTGTTAGCCACTATGCCTAGCCTTCAACCAATCTTTTAGAAGTTAGTCAGATTCATTAGAAAAAGTATAGTTAGGGTGATACCTGTAGCTCAGTGGGAGGGTGCCAGCCACATACATCAGAGCTGACCGATTCGAACCCAGCTGGGGCCAGCTATAACAATGACAACTGCAACAAAAAAAATTGCTGGGCATTGTGGCAGGCACCTGTAGTCCCAGCTACTTGGGAGGCTAAGGCAAGAGAATTGCTTAAGCCCAAGAGTTTGAGATTGCTGTGAGCAGTGACACAATGGCACTCTATCTTGGGTGACAGCTTGAGACTCTGTCTCAAAAAAAAAAAAAAGAAAAGAAAAAGTGTAGTTAAAACTGGCACCTAGAGAGCAAAAAGTCTTTTTTTTTTTTTTGAGGCACAGTTTCACTCTGTTATCCTTGGTAGAGTAATCTGTCATCATAGCTTGCAGCAACCTCTAACTCCTGGGTTCAAGTGATCCTCTTGCCTCAGCCTCCCAAGTTGCTGGGACTATAGGCACCAGCCACAGTGTCTAGCTGTTTTTAGAGAAGGGGTCTCGCTCTTACTCAGGTTGGTCTCCAACTCCTAAGCTCAAGCAATCCATCCACCTTGGCCTCCCAAAGTGCTGGGATCACAGGTGTGAGCCACCACCTCTGGCTTGCAAAAAGAGTCTTGCCACTTTTAAGTGTGGTCCACAGCAGCATTTGTATCACCTGGAAGAACATTTTGAGGCACAATCTCAAACCCCAGCACAGGGGTGAATCAGAATCTGCATTTCAAGATCCCCAGGTAAACTGTAAGCACTTTAAAGTTTGAAAGGCACAGTTTAGACACTAGAGGAAAATTTATAATATCCAAGATGCATATGATCAATTAACACCAACTACTTAGGCTAGGCACCTGTGGCTCAAGTGGCTAAGGCACCAGCCACATACACCTAAGGTGGCGGGTTCAAATCCAGCCCAACCCGCCAAAACAACAATGACGGCTACAACCAAAAAAAAAAAAAAAATAGCTGGGCGCTGTGGCAGGTGCCTGTGGTCCAAGCTACTTGGGAGGCTAAGGCAGGAAACTTGCTTGAGCCCAGGAATTGGAGGTTGCTGTGAGCTGTGATGCCAGGCACTCTACCCAGGGGGATAGCTTGAGGCTCTGTCTCAAAAAAAAAAACACCAACTACTTAATTGTAAATGCTTATTTGTTGGTCTTCTTTATCTGCTAAAACTAAAGGCTTGTTGAGGGCAGGAACTCTTATTATATTTTCCTCACCACTAGTCTTTCCTGGGCCTTATAGGGCCTAGAACATTTATCTAATGCTCAGTATTTTTTTGCTAAATGAATTACTGAACAAAGTAAAAATAAAACTTTTCCGTAAAACTAACCCTATAGGAAATTCATTTGTACATTATTTCACACACTACCGTACAAATTCTTTAATTCAGTGCCTCTAATTCCATTTAAAATGTTCTGCCTTCTCTATTTCAATAAACATATTTTATGCACTTGATAGAGTGCATAAAAGCTTGGATTATCTTCCTCTGTTGGAGCCACCAGGGCCTTCTTTAACAAGTAAAATAGCTGCATTTTCATTCTGGCTGTCACAAATCCATCCCATAGGCCTATAAGAGATTTAATCACCACAACAACTTGACAGGGGGTGGGGGGATGGTTAAGGCAAAAACAATTCTGTTATCTGGAGAATCATACGGAACCTAGAAAACACGATTCTTTGACGAGAATATTTTCAGAAAATAGCTGCCAGGAAGGGAAAAGAGGTAAAAAGCCCCTTGCCTTTCTCAAGAGCAAAAGGTGATGCTAAAGAATACCAGGAGTGATAAAAGAACAGAGACTACCTATCCACAGACGGTGGTAACACATCAGACCAGAGCTAACGCCGGCAGCGGGTAGAAACGTCCAAGAAGGGGGTCAAAAACCATTTTCAGGTTAGCAGAGAACGCAGTCAAGGGACAAAAGGGGAATAGCTCTGTGATGGGTATAACTTATGATGATGATTTTTTCTTTTTAAGAAAAAGAGATGATACGCACTTGAAAGCAAAAGGGTGAGGGGGGTGAAAGGGAGGTTGCGATACTCCCCGGTGGAAAAGGAAGCGATGCATTTGTCTTTCTGCCTGGCTCAGAGGGTTCGAAGGAGGCAGCCCAGACCTAGGTGGGTGGCAACGCCCAGCACCGCTGGCCCCCGCCCCACTGCCCAAGCCATCTCCTCTGAAGCCTGCGGGGCCCTGGGTGGGGACAGGAAAGAGCGGACTGTGTGTGGGAGGGTGTACAGCGCGAGGCGGATGCCGCGCTGACCAGGTACCCACCTTATCCCAGCGGAGCCACTGCCCGATGGCAGTATCTAGCTGAGGGTCGCCGGTGTGGTAAGCGGCGTGGAGCAGATTGGAGTTCAGGTCCCCCTCTGCGTTTTCAGCCATGGTAGGCAGATTGGGGTGTGCAGGCCGGGGACCCGGCGAAAACACCGAGTTGGAGGAGTCTGGGGTGCGTTCACCAGGGTCCGGACTTCCCCTCCTCACTGAAGGGCACCAAAGACCAACCGCAGGGTGTTTGCGGCAGAAGCGCAGCTTCAGGGAACCGGGAGAAAGAAGGGATATGGCCGCCCGCTCCCCAGCAGACAAGGTCCGGGTCTCTCAGCTAGCCGGCTGAGGCGGTCGCACCGCGACCGAACAACAGTCCCAGATGTCTGGGTCTTGGCCCCAGCAGCCGCAGCCGTACCGCCGCCACCGCCCTCCTCGCCTTCGGCCCCGCCCCTGGACCGTCGGCCCCACCCCTTCCCGCCTCTGCTATTTGAAGTCCCCGAGGCACGAAGCGCGAGCCCGGGAGCGCGCTCCGCATGCCTCCGCAGTACCGCAAGTTTACAGTCGCCAGGGTGTTGAAGCAATGGGGCGTGTTTATTTTGTCTAATTTTCCTTGTTACCATCCCCACACATCCCTTGCGTTTCCTTTCCTCGATCTGTATTCACCACCACCACGAGCAAACTACCTCTGTGCTCGCTCTGCGGGCCCCGGGCGCGCGCGCGCGCACCCAACTTCGTCTAAGGGCACGCGCCTGAGGGAGGGGTGCGTGGGCTGCCCACGCACAGCCTCACGGGAATTGTAGTTCTTGCCTTTATCAGACATCAGAGGAGACCGCTGCAAAAACTACGACTCCCAGCAGCCCCGCGCTCTCCTTCTCCTCAAAGGAAAAAGATCTACCTCGAGGGTGTTCCCTAGGGCACGCCCTTCCCTTGTTAGTTATGCTGCTCTGCGTGGCCCTGGCGTTAAATTAAATTAGACAAGGAATGACTTAGTAAGGGAGCAACTGGTATCCCTTTAGTGCCTTACAGTTTACGAATAGCGTTTGGTCGGTTCAACCATCCAGTGAGGTGGGCGGGCGTAATCATTTTCCACCTTACACACAAAGAGGAAACCAACTGAGAGCTGCACCGACTTTTTTAGGAGGCAGCGTTCATGGGTGAAGGAACCAGGGTTCCAATCCCGTTTTAGGTGTCCTCAGCTGGCAGTTATTTTGGCTCTGTTGCTACAGTGGACTAGAAGGTAGAACAAGACGACCAGAAAATAGACAAGTTAAGAGAAGGTGGGTCGACATTTAACGTGCGTATAAGCGGCACAAGATACAAAGAGTGATGGCACTGGGAGTACAGCGAAGATGGAATTGATTCGTTTAAATTGAAATAATCTTCAGTTTCTTCTAAGCCACCTCCCTTCTAAGGAATGCTCACCTTTCTAGTCACATAACTTGAGGTCTGGGAATTGCTGAGTTCTCGCCTGTCAGCCACCTTGATTTTTTTGGTTTAGCCTTCTTCTAATGGCATCTTACAACTCTTTTCCTAGTCAGCTTTTTTGTAAGGAGGGTATAATAATATTTACACCATGGTTGTGTACTACTTTAATATGGCCTTAGAGTACTTTAAGGTTCACAGATAAAAGACAATAAATTTAAAGTATTTCTTTCTTTTAAAGTCCCATTTACTATCATAAAATTAAAAAAGGTACAAAAAAGGATTGTGGTGCCAATTCCTGCCATAGTTTGAGTTGCAGCTTTTGCTAAGCTGTTGAGTGTTTCTTTTGTGGTGTAAGCAAATTATTTTAGTCACACAAGTCCTGGGAAACAACTATGTGTCCTGGAGAGATGTTCATCTTCCACCATCATTACCATTATTGTCCATGATAAATATTAATTAAACAATTATTCTATGATAGGCATTATGCTAGGAGCTGAGACTACAGGAATGTATATAATTGTTCTTTTCATGATATAAAATGTCTGGGGAAACAGGATTTATGCCAGGAAAGAAATACCAAATGCTGAAAGCAATTGTTATTGAATTTAAGTCTGAGGTTGTCAATAAAAGCATTAAGCAGAAGGAGAGACCTGCACTGGGCGCTGAGAAACAGAAAATAAGTTGGGAACAAGGTAGAGGGTATTTCAAATTTATAGACCAGTGGTTGTCAAATCTCCCTAGGAGTTTGTTTAAAATGTATATTCCTGAATATGGGGAAAGGGAAGAGGGAGGAGAGGGGAGGGGGAGGATGGGTGGAGGGAGGGTGATTGGTGGGATCACACCTATAGTCATCCTGTAAGGGTACATGTGAATTGCTCTAAATATAGAATATAAATGTCTTAACCCAATAACTAAGAAAATGACATGAAGGCTATGTTAACCAGTTGGATGAAAGTATTTCAAATTGTATATAGAAACAGCACTCTGTACCCCATGATAGTATTAATGTACACAGCTATGATTTAATAAAAAAAAAAAAAATGTATATTCCTGGACAGTGCCCCCAGTAATTCTGAATCAGTATATTGGGATGGGGCCTGGATACCTGCATATTTAAAATACCTATTATATGTTGCTATAATCTTGCAAAGTGTGATAGGAGCACCACTGTGTT
>CAUYQV010132484.1:0-22941 GCA_963574575.1 Galagoides demidoff
CCCCCTGGGTAGAGTGCCATGGCATCACAGCTCATAGCAACCTCCAACTCCTGGGCTCAAGCGAGTCTCCTGCCTCAGCCTCCCAAGTAGCTGGGACCACAGGCGCCCGCCACGACACCCGGCCATTTTTTGGTTGCAGCCATCATTGTTGTTTGGCGGGCCTGGGCTGGGGATACGAACCTGCCACCTTAGGTGTACGTGGCTGGCACCTTAGCTGATTGAGCCACAGGCACCGAGCCAGGTTGTTTGTTTTATCTAACACAGTCTCAAGGGTATAAATGAAGGGTATAGATGCTGTAGGTTGGAATCTCCAGAAGGATACACTGAGATGGAATTTGGGGTATAATGTTTACTAGGGACCAACGCCTATAAAAGGTGGGGGGAAAGGCAGGGTTAGGTAGAAGTAGAAGCTCGACTGGGAAACAAGCCCCTGTGAAGACATCAGCCTGGTGGAGAGTCCTGAGTAAGTACTGCCCGTCAGGCTGAAAGGGCTGGGTGTTTATGATTCTTCCTTGCTAGGTCAGCAGAGAGAAGGTGTGAACTCAGGCAAGGGGGGTTTGCAGCTGTGGCAGCCCTGAAGAAAATAACATCAGAGGCTTTTTGTTGACTCCTCTCCCAACGGCTGGGCAGCAGGCTCACCCCTCCATGAAAGGAGGTCTTGGGACCACCCTCTGCCTCCTACCTAGGATCTCTTGGTCTCCCACAACCCAGCCCTTATGCTGTGGGATCCATTGTCTCTGGACATGTAGGAAGCAGCTTCTCCAGGATCCCATGGGCCTCTCTTCTATGGATATACTTTCTGAGGGACAAACTAATGCCACCACCTCTGCAGTTGGTCTTGGGGCCACCAGTGACCCACATCATTTTCCTCCTTCCTTACCCAGTCTAGATTTCCCTTATCCTTGGCTATCATTCTTCTGGTCTTGGAATCCTCCCTGGAGGCTTGACCTAAAGACTTACTAGTGAAGGGTCTGAGCCCCGACCACCATGTCCATCTCAGGCCAGGGTGCTATACCTGTGCATTCACAGTCATATTTGGGCAGAGGATACCAAGACACACCTGAGTAAGTCACCTGAGTTCTACACATAGTCTTTCCTGAAGAAAAGGAAGACCCCATGATCTTTTTTTCACCCTTCGGGGTCAATTGCCCCTAATAAACAGTGACTGCTCTTCTTGCCTTCAGACCTCTGGACACAAGGAGCACCAAGTACCCAGGCAGCTGCTATGGCTTATGATTCCATGGACACCTGCTGGACTCCCTGGCAAAGGTGCTTAAAGCCTTCTTGTCGTATTCATGAACAGTGTGTAGGGTTTGATATCATTTGGGAAGCTTTTGTAGGGCTAGTTTTAGTTAGCTGAAGTCCTGTTGATGGTTATCCTCCCAAGATAAAGGCTCTGGGATGAAGGATTTTACAACGTTACACAAAATAGATGCTAGCAAGAGAAATTTGGGCCCCAAGATTTGCAATATCCTGGAAAGTGCAAGGAAACCTCTTAGTTGTCTTGTAGTCATGGGTCTAGGGAAATGTTGAATGGTTTTTATTCTTTCTGGTGAGAAGAAAATTCCTTCTGTAGTCAGATCATGTCTCAAATAATGGACCTTTTCTCTGGAAAATTGGAGTTTTTCTACAGAAGTCTTATGGCTTTTGTAACCTAGTTGTTGTAAGAGATAAATTGAATCTACTTCAGGATCCTTACTAAGGACATAGTGGTAGGTCATCAACATATTGAACAAGAGCAGAATTCCTAGGGAATTGTAAATTTGCCAAATCCTTATGCAATGTCTGAGGGAAAAAAGGTGGGACTTCAGTAAACCCCTGTGGCCTTACAGTCCAAGTAAATTGTTGGGTTTTCCATGTAAATGCAAATATATGACTCTCTTTATGAATGAGAACACTGAAGAAAGCTGAGCTGTGAACCATTTTGGATTTGTGGGTACATTTGACAACAAAGCATTGGAATTTGGAAACACTGGAAACCTTGATGGTAACAACATTGTACACTGCAAGTAGGTTTTAAAACCCAACATCATTCACTGGGTTTTTTAATTAGTATATCGGAGTGTTACTAGGGCTAGTGTAAAAAATTAGAAGTGCTTGTATAATTAGGTTCTCTACAACTGGTGAGAGTCCCTGAATAGCCTCTCTGGTTTTAGTGGGTATTGAGGCAATAAAGGCAGTGGCTTCAAATGATCTGTTTGGATTTTTGAAGGTTCAGCACTTTAAGTTTTTTCTATGTCAGTTGATGAGAAAGTCCACAAATATTTTGGTTCTTCGGAAAGGTCAAGGTTTTTATAAGCTTAGGTTTCAATGTTTTCAACATCTGCCTGTAGAGAATAGAGCAGTTCAGGCTCAGGGGGGTGAGAAATTCTAAGATAGTCTTTCCTTCTGAAGAGAATTGTATATGATCTCTTAATCTAGAGAGCATTCTTGTTCCAATTGATTCACTAGGGTAGTATCACACAGTAAGAAGGCATATTTTTCTGAAATGGTCCAAGTATTTATTGGATAGGTTTAGACCCAGGACATTTTTGGATTGATTTGAAACTCTCACCCTAGCAATATTCTTTTTCCTCTGAGGGATTTGTTGGTTTATGAGGGTGGGTTTTAAAACAGATAAGGTGGCTCCAGTATCCACCAATATTGTACAAGATTTTTCCATTAATCTTAACTGTAGCTTCCCTTTGTCCATTTAAGGTATTAATGGGAGCATTTTACTAGAGAACCCCTTGGAGTCTCATCAGTGTTGGTGGTTGTTCAGGGAGTCAAACCCTCAGGAACACTTCCTCTTGTTGAGAAACAGCCCAGGCCAAAGGGAACAGGCCCAGCAGATGGTTGTTGTTAGGAACAGACAATTTTGTTTCCAATGGCCTGGGTGTTTACAATAAAGGCAGACACCTCAAGGCACAGGTTTCTTTAGTTTGAGAACCCTTGGTTTTGATTTAAAATACACAGCTCCTTTGGGGCTTGGTGGTTCATGCCTATAATCCTAGTATTCTGGGAGGCCAAGGCGGGAGAATCCCTTGAACTCAGGAGCTGGAGACTAGTCTGAGCAAGAGCAAGACCCTGCTTCTATTAAAAGTAGGAAAATTAGCCATCTGTCCTGGCAGGTACCTGTAGTTCCAGCTACTTGGGAGGCTGAAGCAAGAGGATCACTTGAACCTAGGAATCTGAGGTTGCTGTGATCTAGGTTGACACAGCAGGACTCTAGCCTGGGCAATAGAGTGAGTCTATCTAAAGCACACACACACACACAGAGGGGGAGGTCTTTTTGGTTCCTATAATGTTGTAACTATTAGGACATGAACATTTCTTTTGTTCTAGAGTCCTTTCAGAATGTTTGACTAGGGCCACTGATTGAATCGTATCTATAACTTTCCACCTGGTTCATATTTTCTAATTGAGCTACTAAGTCCAGAGTGAAGTCCATTTATACACAGAGCAGTTAGTGCCAGTTCAGTCCCCCCAGGAAGCACCCTTTGGTGGTATTTCAAATCCAGAATGCTTTACAAATAGTATTTCTAAACAGGCTTTGTAACCTGAAGCTGGTTCATCTTTTTTTGTCTATAAGATTGCATGACTAACCAATCAACTTTTTGTGGAAAAATCTTATGAGTTGAATTTTAAAGGTTTTTGGCAATTCTTACAGCTCCATTTGGCCTTTCTCTTGAGGTTTTGAAGGGTCCTTGACATCCTCCCCAGGTTTTTCCCATTCCTTTGCTCATCCATTTTCAAGCTTCATCAGGTCCTGATATAGTATGAATAAATTAGTAAAGATCAAATGCTCCAGTAAGGTTTCTAAATTCCTCAGTACATTTCTGGGCATTTTTGTTGGGTTAGGGAAGTCTTTTATGATGGCTCTAAGTTCAGTTTTAGACCATGGAGTAAAGATGATTATGGCAAGCAGGCTTGGTTCACCAGAGGGTCTCACTTTACAAGCATTTGCCTAATTTCTCTTTATTCGTTATCTTCAGTGTGAAAGTGCAGCTGAGCAAAAGGGTTAACAACTCAGAATATTTAGGTTAAGACAGATAAAGAGAAGGAACACTTAGGGTTAATTCAGTCAAAGTATAATCCTTTTTTTGTAATGTCCTCAGTTTTATTTATTTGCTTATTTGTTTTTCTTTAAGAGATAGGGTCTCGCTCTGTCCTCTAGGCTAGAATGCAGAGAGGAGATTATAGCTCACCACAATCTCAAACTCCTGGCTTCAGGCAATCCTCCTACCTCAGCCTGCTAAAGGGCTGGAATTACAGGTGTGAGCTACCACATCTGGCCAATATCCTCAGATGTTGCTTAAGATGTTCATTTGCCTACTTGAATAATTTTTTAGAGAGGGAATTTTTAGGGAAATAATTTTTGATTCATCTTTTCTTCAAGATGCTTCTGTATATCAATTTAAAAATGCATCTCATTGCTTTTAAGGCATTTTGGATTCTTCCTTTTCTAATGCACCTTACAAGTGAACAATTTTATCTAGGTTAAAACTTCCTCATTGTGGACTTTCTAATGCTAAATTATCTTTGTAAAGGTCACCCAGTTTTCTAAAAATGTGGAAGTCCTGGGCCCACAATTCTTATACATAAAATTTGCTTGAGTCCCAGAAGGTGGAGCGTCTGATTCCTTTGATTCAGATGAGCTTCCAGCCAAAATTAACCTACCCCAGGCCTCTAACCCAATCCAATCTAGTTAATTATCAAATCTAATCTGATCCTGGACCCTGTACAGACTAAGAATTGCTTAAATAAAGTGTGAAATAAGAGCTCAGAACACAATTCAGAGAGCTCAATTCCAGAGGGAATTCAGCATGGCTTCCAGTTACAAACAACAAAGCCGTGAGCAAGAAGGGCTCTGTGGGAGCCTCACCTGGGCACTTGTGTTCCTGGGGCTGCTGGAGATCTCCTTCAGATTCCATTTCTGACCCTAAATCTGTTTAAAAGAAACCTCAAGGCATAAATTTAATAGAGTTGAACAGCAAGATTTTACATGGAGGGAAGGCAAAAGAAATTACTTGATTGGTTTAGAGTAGTGATTTTTTATTTATTTTTTTGAGACAGAGCCTCAAGCTGTCCCCCTGGGTAGAGTGCTATGACATCACAGCTCACAGCAACCTCCAACTCCTGGGCTCAAGCGAGTCTCCTGTCTCAGCCTCCCAAATAGCTGGGACCACAGGCGACTGCCACGACGCCCAGCTATTTTTTGGTTGCAGCCATCATTGTTATTTGGCGGGCCAGGGCTGTATTCAAACCCACCACCTTTGGTGTGTGGGCTGGCCCCTTAGCCACTTGAGCCACAGGCGCTGAGCCTAGAGTAGTGATTAAAGATCAATGATTAAATTATTTTCGAGAGATGTTCAAAGCACAGTATATATATTTTTTTGATCAACATAATTTAAGTGTGCATAGAAGTTTAGTTTCAAGTGTGCTGTGAGATAAAAAAGATTGAGAAACACTGGGTTAGAGTATAAAGACCCTACCTAGTTAGAGATTAGGGTTGTTTTTGTTTGTTTGTTTGTTTTAAGACAGAGTCTCACTTTGTCACCCTCGGTAGAGTGCTGTTGTGTCATAGCTCACCACAACCTCTAGCTCTTGGGCTAGGGTGATTCTCTTGCCTCAGCCTCCCAAGTTGCTGGGACTACAGGCAGCTGCCATAATGCTCTATTTTTGTTGCAGCTGCCACTGCTGTTTTAGCTGGCCAGGGTTGGGTTCAAACCTGTCACCCTCGGTATATGAGGCTGGAGCTCTACCCACTGAGCCACAGGGTTGATGATTGCTGATTGGTAAAAGCTCTAGTTTCACTTTATTCTTTAAATTGGGCTCTGATCGCTTACATAAAAAGGTAAAAACATTGGCACTATCTCTATGTAATGCCCTAGTCTAATGTCCTAGTAGGACATTTTTAAACTGTACAAATAATAGAATACTAAATAAATATTAGTTTTACTGTTGTTTTTCATTTCCTCTACACATCTATAACTGACATAAGACAGTTTTTAATATTTTGACAAAAATTTTCAAAAGTTGAAGAATAATCATAATTCTTCTCACTTATTATCACAATTGCTTTGCATGCATCCCTAGTCACAATAGCCAAGATATAAAATCACCCTAAGTGTTTATCATGAATAAATGGATAAAAAAACATCATATATATACAGTGGAATATTATTCAGCCTTTAAAAATAAGGAAATCCTATCATTTGTAACAACATGGATGAACCTGGAAGTTCATAGATGACCATTATGTGACATAAAGTAGCCAAGCACAGAAAGAGAAATGTGCATTAGCCACTTACATGTGGATTCTAAAAAGCTGAATTTACAGAAGCAGAGCGTGTAATGGTGGGTTAACAGAGTCTGGAGTGCAGGGGGCGGAGTGGGGAGATATTGCTGAAAAGATACAAATTTTCAGGTAGAAGGAATAATTTCAAGAGCTCTGTTGTACAATATGGTGACTATAGTTAATGCTAATGTATTCTTGAGCATTGCCAAGAAAATAGATTTTATTTTTATTTTATTTTTGTTGGCGTATAGTGGTGCAATCATAGCTCATTGCAACCTGGTCCCAAGAGATCCTCTGGCCTAGCCTTCCAAGTAGGTAGAACTACATGTGCACCACGGTGCCTGGCTAATTTTTTTTTTTTTTTAGAGATGGGGTCTTGCTATGTTGGCCAGACTGGGAGAGTAGATTTTAAATGTGCTCACTATTAAAAAAAAAGGTATGTGAGGTAGTGGATATGTTAGCTTCATTTAGACATTCCACAATGTGTGTATACACACCTACCCACAAGCATACACACAGGATGGACATAAAGCTCATGTGCAAGTTAAAATGCTAAAATGGTTTAGCATAGTAAATTGCACATGAACTTTATGTCCTCCCTGAAAATATGAAAACGTGATGTTGGACTCCATAGTATATTTCGTCAATTAAAAAATAAAACATTTTGCAATAACAATATTATTTTGCGTGGTGTCAGTGTGCACATTTTCACTATCGCACACGACTGTGCAAGGTGAAAACTGACTTTATGTGCTGTAGGAGAGATACGTGGCCTCTGTCTCTATCACTGGGCCCACTCCATTCTATGACCTTGTCATGCAAGTCCTAGGGCAGCCAATGGCTTAGGAAGATCAGAGTCTGAGATGTTAAAATCTTTGGAGACATCCACCATGTCTTCATTCCATGTTAGGATTAATGGTTTTTCTAACTTGGGCCCTGATTTTAGCATAGATTTTTTTGAAGTTCAGCTACTTGGACTGTTAGTCCTCAGTTTTGCTCCCATTGCAGGATTGACAGAGCTTTGTATGCATCTAGCAAGGCTTCTGGCTGTCAACACCTGGATTTCATTCCCCTTGGCTGCTCCTTGACTTTCTGTGGAGCATCAGTGGCCCTTAGCAATAACCATCCAATCCCACTATCCTTCCATCTCCCCTTTCCTTCAAAGTCTTGAATGCCTGATACATTGCCCCTTCTAGTACATTCACTGCCACTGGCACACACTCTCAGATAACCTCAGTGAAAGATTTAACAGTTGAATGGCCACGTGTGCTAATGGCATCTGTGCTCTACCTGACACCAAAGTTGGGGTCTTCATGGCCAGATCTGTGATGTGTGAGCTGCTTCCAAAACTGCCTGCTTTCTCAAACCACTCCCGGCATTGACTGTTTGGGGTTAGAATTGCTGGAAGTTTGGGTTGCAAGATAGCTATTAGAGAGAAACACTGGCAAAAGGATGTGAGAGAAAGTAGGATTGTGCTGAGGAAGAAGTTAGCTAGGATGTTGGCCCAACAAAACCTTTGGGAACCCAGCAGGAAATCTGGAACAAGCATTGCCTGTCAGAGTTCCCCTCATGGCTATGACTTTATACCTTCACTTCTTTCAGTCACTGGTTTCAGGCTGTCCTATGCATGACCTCAGAAAGGTGTGAGCTCAGATGAAGCAGTTCATGGGCTGAGGCCAACCTTGGCTGAAAGCCATTTGCTGACCACACTCCTCACAGGTGGGCAGCATGCCCTCTTTGAAGGATGACTTGGGTGCCACATCCTTATGTCCATCGTATTTGGGGGATCACACTCTTCACACCCAACTCTGCGTCAAATGGCAAAAGTACATCCTTGTAGCAAATCCAAAAAGCAGAGTATAAATCTAACCTCGCATATCTCATCCTGAGCAGGAAGGAAAAAAAAGGATCATTTATTTATACGTTTTTGAAAAAACCCCTCTGCTATTTCTTTGTTACAACATGGATACATACTCACAAAGAACAGTTATTTATATTCTGTTCTTTTACATTGGCTGGAAAAAAAAATCGTGAATGATTATTTCCTTTCCAGTATTGTTGGAAAATCAGAGTCATCTAGTAAACGCTGTTACTAATATATAATTAAATTGTACAAAATTAAACACATCTCACATGACTGTCATGGGTTCCCTCTGAAGCGCTGAATCACAAAAGTCAACACCCCCAGAATAATAACAGAAACAGGGAAAATGAGAGGATGTCTCACTGTTAGAGACACAGCAGGAAGGGAGCTTGGAGGTCAGCCATGACCTGAATTCCTAACAAGCTGAAATAATAAAGTGATTTCGTTCCACCAACAAGTGTTCACTTGGTGTCTTCAACGTTGCCTCTAAGTTTCCACAGGTCCTGAGAACCATAGGGATTAAACGGCTCCCTCAAGGGCATGTTGCCTGTTTCTGGCAAAGCTGTGACCAAAGCCCAGGTCTCTAGATTCCTAGTATGGTGCATTTTTCTCTCTTCTAGTTAGTTTCTCTTTGGCAGTAAATGGAATGTTTGGTGTACATACAAATATAAAACTAAGCAACATGGCTGACTTCCTTCTTTTTATGATCCTTCTCCAATTTTGAAGTCACTGTATCAGATGCTATTGGTGTGCGCTGGTTCTTGGTGCAATGTCTTCCTGCAGCCACATCTTTGCCTGAGTCGACATTACCTGTGACCATAAGCTGTCCCCTTCAAGGGCTGCCCTCAGTCAATGACTAGCAGGCATGGATTGTACATATTCTTATTCCCTTTCCTCTGAGGGGACAACTGTGAAATGAGACTTCCCCTGTCCCAAGCCAACTCTGCTAGCGATCACCCTCTTTCCTTGGCCTCTTCCTTTTTCAGCCCCACTTCCTTATTCCTCTAATGACTTTTCCTGGGAACACTACCTAATAAATCATTTTTCACATGACTTCTTGCCTCACAATCTGTTTCTGTGGATCCCAGTGGGAAAACACTTCAAAAATTGTTATTATTACAACTACCCTCTTTCTTTTCATTTTTTATTGATATAGTTGTACATGTTTGGGGGGGTGCATGTGAGATTTGGATACCTGTATGAATTGGGTAATGATCAAATCAAGGTGATTGGGATATCAGCGACTGCAAACATTTACCTTTTCTTTGGGAACATTACAATTCTTCTAGCTATTTTGAAATATACAATAAATTATTGTTAACTATAATTTCCCTACTGGACTATGGACTACTAGAACTTATTCCTTCTATTTAACTGTATTTTAGTATTCATTTGTCAATTTCTCTTCATTCCTCCCTTCCCATCCCCCTGGTAACCATCCTTCTAGTCTCTATCTCCATGAGATCTACTTTTTTAGCTCCCACATATGAGTGAAAACATGTGATATTTGTCTTTCTGTGCCTGGCCTATGTCAGTTCCTGAAATGACCTCCATTTCTATTCATGTTGCTGTAAATGACAGGATTTCATTCTTTTTCATGGTTGAATAGTATTCCAGTGTGTAGACACATATATAGGTGGCCACATTTGCTCTGTCCATTCCTTTGTTGATGGACCCTCAGGTTGATTCCATATGTTGGCCATGGTGAACAGTGCTACAGTAAACATGGGAGTGCAAATATCTCCTTGATACACACATTTCCTTTCTTTTGGATACATGTGTTTGCCCCACAGTGGGATTGCTGGATTTCCGGGTCATATGGTAGTTCTATTTTTAGTTTTTTAAGGACCCCCCTACTGTTCCTCATAGGGGCTGTACTACTTCACATTCCCAACAGTGGGTCAATATCACCCTTTCTCACAACTGCCTTTTCCTGGGCACCTACAGTATGGATCTAGGCATAAGAAAACTTTGGTTAAAATCCTGGAGCAGGGCTCAGTGCCTGTAGCTCATTGGCTGGGCGCCGGCCACCTATACCGGAGCTGGCAGATTCGAACTCAGCCCGAGCCTGCCAAACAACAATGACAACTACAGCCAAAAAATAGCCAGGCATTGTGGCAGGACCTGTAGTCCCAGCTACTTGGGAGGCTGAGGCAAGAGAATCACTTAAGCCCAAGAGCTGGAGGTTGCTGTAAGCTGTGACATCACGACACTCTACTGAGGGTGACATAGTGAGACTCTGTCTTAAAAAAAAAAAATTAAAATCCTGGATCAGTAGTGGAGGGAAAACAGTGACTGCAAAGATCCTGGGGGCATAGGGAGAATAGCTGAAGGCGTAACTGAAAAAGGTGAAACTGGAGGGGGACATAAGAGCACCTAAGAAAGAGAAGCTTCCAAATTTTTTTTTCATAATTTTTTTACTAACTACCAGGCAAAGCGGTCAGAGACTTATGGCTTAAAAACACACAATACTGACAAGTGCAATGCCTGGAATTCCCATAATTAATCAATTAGTCATATGATTTTTTAAATTATTTATTTATTTACTTAATTATTTGCTCTGTTGATAAGATGTATTATTCTCTGCTCCATTTAAGTGGGAGAAAGAGTGCCCAACTACCACCCTTGTGTCCTCCCAGCACAGCTCATGTTCCACTGTCCAGCAAGATTACCAAGGAAAGGGGAGAGGCAGTTCAGATCTATCACCACCAAAGCTTACTGGAGGCACAGTGTTGCTGGAGGGGACCAGTGAGGGTTACAAAGGAAAGCTAGATGGAGGACCCAGTTCAGTGTCTGATGGGCTGAGGGGAGGGCCAGAGAGGTCCAAGATGGGAGTGATTCAGTCTTGAGTTTGCAAGGCATGAGCCCAGAAGGATAGGGCAACAGCGAGGAAGAGGAGGAGAGGCTGGGTCAGCAACCAGGGAGCAGAGTCCAGAAGGGCATCTGATTGGATTGTCAGATGGGAACTCATCCCCCTACCCCATGTCAGCCTTTCTTCCCAGCCAAAGTTCCCGCTCCTGCTCCAGGGCCGTCCCCACCCTGCCCCCAACTCTAAGGCCCTCAGCCTTGTGTACTAGTCCGTGTTGCTTGAGGCCATAGGTGTTGATGAATCCCTTGCCATAGGAGGAACAGCAGAAGGGCTGGTGGCCCTGGCAGCTGCCAGGTGCTTAGGTAGTAGTGGAGATCCTTACAGGCCTTGAGGCAGGCAGGGCTGCAGAGCTTGGGTACTGTGGCTTACAGTGAGCAGCTGGTAGATGCACTGGTTGGCACAGCACAGAGCTCAGGTAGTGGAAGCCCTGCCATGGCGCTTGCCTAGGTGGAGTCCAAGGAGCTTGAATTCAGGGAGTTCATGAACTTGGATGGAGAAGAAATTGTATCTTTATTTTCACCATCATTGAACTGAATTTTTTTTTTTTTTTTTTGAGACAGAGCCTCAAGCTTTTGCCCTGGGTAGAGTGCTATAGCATCATGGCTCACAGCAACCTCCCACTCCTGGGTTCAAGCGAGTCTCCTGCCTCCGCCTCCCAAGTAGCTGGGTCTACAGGTGCCCTCCACAATGCCTGGCTATTTTTTGGCTGTAGTTATCACTGTTGTTTGGTGGGCCTAGGCTGGATTTGAACGCGCCAGCTCAGGTGTATGTGGCTGGCGCCTTAGCTGTTTGAGCCACAGGCGCCAAGCCTGAACTGAAATTTTATTGTAATTTTGAATGCTGTCAACAGGCCTTAGCACTACCTAAGACTTCCTCGCCAATAGAAATCACAGCTGTTTTCGTATAACATTACAGTTGCTGTGCATATTTCCAAATATTTATGCTCATCAATTTTTGAAATTAAAAATACAACTAGACCTACCTCTAGATTTTGGCTTTTAATGTGTTAATGAAGAATATAATATTGTTTCACATTTCTTGATTAGCAACATTTAGGTATAATTGGTATCCTTTAAAAATTGTATGCACTTAAAACCATCGTTCTAAAAAGGAATCATGGAAATTAAAAAATGATTAAGGCATTGAAATTCACAGATAAAAGCTCGAGAAATATTTTTCCTTTGGCGCTCTATAGGATGAACTTCATTCACTCGTGACCTGGAAGAAAGGGTTTAACATAGAAGGTAAATTCTGATGATGTAGATGACCAAGCTAGGCACTGGCAACATGACTAGGGAGATGCTTCAGAAAGAGAAAGGATCTGTTCCCAAAGCACAACAAACAACCTATTTCTGCAAAGTGACTGTGGATTGAGGTTTGGATTAGCCAAAACCTGGGTGTTTGTAAAAAAAATACAGATCCCCAAGCCCTGTATAGAATGTGGGAATCTTTATTTTTAATAAGCACCCTGGGTGATTTGGGGATAAAGCCCAAGTAGGGAATCTCGTCCCTATAAAAATTTCAGGGTAGGCTCGGCACCTGTAGCTCAGTGAGTAGGGCGCCCACCACATACACCCAGGCTGGCAGTTCAAGCCTTGCTGGGACCTGCTAAATAACCATGACAACTACAACCAAAAATAGCAGGGCATTGTGGCAGGCCACAAGCTACTTCAGGCTGAGACAAGAGAATCACTTAAGCCCAAGACTTTGAGCTGTGTGAGTTGTGTGCCTCTACCAAGGGCAACATAGTGACACTGTCCCAAAAATAAAAAAGTCAGGGTAGAAGAAAATGCTGTTGTTTTCTAAGAAACAATTCGATTGTCTATGACATGCCAACTTATACTTGAATTCCCAAGAGATGAAGATTGCAATTCCAGCTGGGTCCCTTTCTGGGGCAGGTGGACCTTTCACTCCCTGGAATTTTAATTCCTGTGTCATATTTTTCAAAGCCCTAGGTTAGGGCTTTTCTTTGGACTAGATGAGTGTTTTTAAAATAGGTCTGAGTTCTAACTATAGTCCTTGTCCCTGTTTTATAAAGAGTAAGGTATTTACTTATTAGCTAATACCTGTCACATAAATCACAATATTCTAACATCAGTGTAATTTAATACAGTTTTTCAGGGCCTCTTTTATAGAAGACTTGAGTAAATTCACAGTATGGTTCAAAGACAGATTTAAATTGCTAATTTCCCAGCCTTGGAATGTGAGGAAAGATTGTCACAGATTTAGCATGAAAGCTGTGTATTTAGCATTCCTA
Source organism: Galagoides demidoff (assembly GCA_963574575.1). Lineage (NCBI taxonomy): Eukaryota > Metazoa > Chordata > Mammalia > Primates > Galagidae > Galagoides > Galagoides demidoff. The sequence goes on from CAUYQV010132484.1 coordinate 13,271, forward strand.
TGTAATAACTGTCTCTTAAATTGCATTTTGGTTTGAGAAACAGCAAGAACAAATTCAGCACTAGGGGGAAACTTTGTTGTTGATTTTAAAGGAAATGAGAATTTTCGAAGAGCCCCTGCCCACCAGGCAAGAGCTTTCTCTTTGTTCTCCCACGTGAATTTTTACCGCTGGTCACATTGGAAAGAACTTCTTTTTTCCTAATGCTGTCTGAGTTCTGCATTTTGGTGCCCAGAACAAGGAAGTGAAGGGGTATGTAAGAGACACACATAATAGAATTACAAAGAACAAAGTGTATCACCAGACAATAGATATAAATGGGGACAAAGACATTTTTATTTGCCTAAGGTGCAGAAAGTCATGCCAGGAGATTCTGGGAGGAACTGTTTGGGTCCCTCCCTCCCCTCACCACGAACTCTGTTCTCCTTCTCCTTCAGTGGGTAGTAAAATGTCATTATGACAACTCAATGATGTAATTAGTGACAATTCAGCCAATTTATGTTGGGCACCTTCCACATAGCCCAGGGTCTGGGCTCAACCCTTTAGGTACATTGGCTCATTGATTCTTCACAATAACTCCATTGCGGAGATTTTATCCTCCACATTTTAGAGAATAGGATTGTATAGTGGCTGGCACAGAGTCAGCACCTGGTGAATGGTAGTCATTGTTTTTAATCAACATGATTACTTCTATGAATAATTTCCATATGAGATGACAGGAAAATTTCCAATTTCGACTTGAGCCTTTGAAAATAAGTTCAGTTTTAGTAGATGGAGGTAAGAAAGAAGCAAAGAGCAATCTGATACAGACCCAAGGCTGAAAGAAGGAAACTCTAAGGGCTATGTGGGTGATGGAGAGCAAACGTGAGCCTATCTGAATTGCAGAGTTTGTATCCAGGGCTTATTTGGAGTCATGCCTAACAAGATAACATTGGGTCTAATTTTGGAGGCTCACTGGGCCAGGGAGCTTGGACATGAATTCAAAGGCAATAGGAACTCACATTAGGGAAATGGCATTGCCTTCATACATCAGAACCATTCTTGACAGTTTCTGTTAAATAGCTGGGTAAACAGATGGGTCTCTGAACAAAACTGTGGTTCTATTAGGAAAAAGAGGAAACTGGAGCCTTAGTGGGACCCTGGAAGGAGGGTACCTTTGTTATCAGTCTGTAGGACTAGGAAGAAATGTTTACTCAGGATCCCTATCAGAAAGGGCCTTTTAATCTAGTTGCTGGTAGACAAGCCAAAAAATGATGATAAAGTTTTTAGTATGGTGCTGGATACACAGTAGACATCTAAAAATATTTACTGGGCTCACGGCTTGTGGCTCAAGCAGCTAAGACGCCAGCCACAAATACCTGAGCTGACGGGTTCGAATCCAGCCTGGGCCCGCCAAACAACAATGATGGCTGCAACCAAAAAAATAGCCAGGCTTTGTGGCGGGCGCCTGTAGTCCCAGCTACTTGGGAGGCTGAGGTGAGAGAATCGCTTAAGCCCAGGAGTTGAAGGTTGTTGTGAGCTGTGATGCCACAGCACTCTACCCAGGGTGACAGCTTGAGGCTCTGTCTCAAAAATAAATAAATAAATAAATAAAAAATAAAAATATTCATTGGACACATGAATCCATGCTCATATATCCTAGCTACTAAGTGAATAACACAGCTGTGCCACGGAGGTTCAGAAGAATGACAAGTTCTAGAGCAATGATGTATCAAATTTAGTGAGGTCCTATTAAAATGCAGAAACTCAGGTCACAACTTCCAAAACTTAGATGCATGGGCCCCAGTTATATGCATTATTTAACAAGAATTTCCAGGGTGGGGTGTTCCAGTATAAGTTTTCCACTGGTGTTAGGGAAGGCAGAAGTAGGGTCTGGTTGGGGTAGGTAGGTATGATTTCTCATCCCTCCCCAAATCAGTTAATGAATCATCAAATTAAAGAACTAGAGGTTTATCTTAGGGTATTTGTGAAGTGAGTGGTAAGATCCACAAAATAGTGTTTTATAGTTCTTATCAAAGAACCATATGTTCAAAGGATTGTACAATTCTTCCCTTCGGGGCCTACAGTTATTGACCGGTGAAGAAAAGGTGAATTATGTCTCAACAAGTAAACAATGTTTCCAAGTTCTATTTGTTTTAGTTTAGAATACAATCCTATAAAAGTTGCTTTTTGAAAATGAATGGAAAACATTTGCTCATGATTTTACTTCCCTAACACCAATTCATTCTGTTTATTGTGCTCAGTGAACTTAAAGGTGTGGAGAAAGACTCCTTGATTGCAAAATTAATGCTCTATTTTTTTCTTTCTTCTCCTCCTCCTTCTTCCTTTAAAGATACAGGGTCTTTCTCTGTCACTCACGCTGGAGTGCAATGGCATAAGCAAGCTCACTGCAGCCTCAAACTTCTGAGTTCAAGTGATCCTCCTTCCTCAGTCTCCCAAAGTGCTGGTATTACAGATTTGAGCCACCATGCCCATCCCTTTCCCCCTCTTTTCTTAATTTACTCGTTTACTTCTGTGTTGTGGTCATTCCTCTTGTTTGGTGTGTGGGTATGTATATCCGTCTATTTTATTTTTTATATTGAACCCACTGACATGGATAAACTATTTTGGATTGGATGTTTCTGAAGCCTAGCTGGAGATGTATTTTATAATCATAATAATAATTAAAACTATATCACAATTATGATTTCAAACTACTCTCAATTCTATTATCTCAAGCCTCAAAACTCATGAGGTTGCTAATATTAATATCATTTGGCAAATTAGAATCTTGGTATTTTCTCAGGATCATACAGCTAGCGGAGCCAGGGAAGTTTTTTTTGTTTGTTTGTTTTTATGTAATGGTAGATTCAGTAGTGTCAGATATACTGGATTTAATTCTAAGGTATTATTTTTATTTTTATTTATTTATTTATTTATTTTGCAGTTTTTGGCCGGGGCTGGGTTTGAACCCACCACCTCTGGCATATGGGGCCAGTGCCCTACTCCTTTGAGCTACAGGTGCCACCCCAGGGATTATTTTTATTTATTCATTTTTTTTTTTTTTTGAGATAGAGTCTTACTCTGTCATCCGGGCTAGAGCGCCATGGTGTCAGCCTAGCTCACGGCAACCTCAAGCTCCTGGGTTTTTAAAATTTTTTTAAATTTGCTTTCAACTGGCTTTCACTTAGTTTGAAGTTTTTATTTTTATTTTTTTTTCTTTTCTTCCTTTAGCGATTCTCTTACCCTTAGTCTCCCAAGTAGCTGCGACTACAGATGCCCACCACAATGCCCAGTTTTTTGGGGTAGAGACGGGGGTCTCACTCTGGCTCACTCTGGCTCAGGAAGGTATTGAACCTCTGAGCTCAGGTAATCCACCCTCCTCGGCCACCACACCCAGCCAAACTCCTGGGTTTAAGTTATCCTCCTGCCTCAATCGTCAGAGCAGTTGGGAGTATAAGCACTTGCCATTGCCAAGCTAATTTTTTCTTTCTTTCTTTTTTTTAAGAGACAGGGTCTCACTCTTGCTCAGGCTGGTCTTGAACTCCTGAGCTCAAGTGATCCTCCTGCTTTGGCCTCCCAGAGTGCTAGGATTATAGGCGTGAGCCACCATGCCCAGCAGAGGAACCATGGACTTAGGGAACTCCAACCTTTCAGACCACATTATAAAAGCTTACCTAGATAAATATGCCATAGTAACATAAGATGTTAATAGTGGAAACTGAGGGTAGAGTATTTAAGAACTCTCTGCTACCTTCATAACTTTTCTATAAATTGAAAACTATTCTACAATAAATATATTTTTTTAAATGTGGAGGGAGGTACCATCTCAATATTTCAACACTGTTATACAAACATCCTTGAAAAGAGTCCAGAACAAAGACAGAAATGCAAGAAAATGGAATATTGTCTCCCCCTGATATCTACCCCTGGTCTCTACCCTGTCTTGCTTCTGGTGAATTTTCCCATAAATATATCACTATGTTGGCTACTCTGCTTAACCTACCTGACAGATTGGTCCAGCCTGGGACCAAATCTATTCAATTTGTCACAGGCAGCATCTTATCAAGGCCACTATCAACAGGAATTCAAGCAGCAGCAGGAAGAGGCCATCCTGAAGTACTGACCTCAAATATTTCTCTCAGGTTTTCAGAATCAATTCATTGACCCAATACCATAAACTGTCAGGGTCTGACTTAATAAGAGTCAGGGAGAGGTATCACTCTTTAAGTTTCTGAATTGACTTTTCCCTGTGACCCAAGGCATTAAAATGTATGCATGAAAGATGTGTTAACAACTAGACAGACTCCTCTGCCTTGGCCCCAAATGCTATTATCTATAACACTTCTAGCTAGGAAATTGAGGCTAGCCTGAATGTCTTTTAGGGCCAAGATGGTATCTTTCATCACTTAAGCTAAAGTCAAGGACAGATTTTCTACTGCTTTTTCTAATTGAATGACTTTCATTGTAGCAGTAAATGACTGCTGATTGTGTATAAATAATGAGTCAGCCCATTGGAGGAGGTCCTCCTGGCAATCAAAGGAAGCTTCATTTAGTCATCTGAAGTCTATGAGACCTAGTAATGGTGTGCATGTGAAGATCTCTTAGGCTTACTTCGAAGGTGTAAGTCACCATGATTGGGGAGAGACTCAAGATAGTGCCTGGCTTGCATGTAGTTCTGAGGGTACACATGGCAGCCCTTAAAAGAAAGTGTTGTTTACTTTCAGTTTTTGGGACCTCCAAAAATGAGACCTACACCATGCAGATCAATAGATCATCAACATGGCCTCCTGTTCAGTTGTTAAAGCTTAGGGTTCTCAGGTCACTTTGCATGATCAAATCTAGTCTTCCCTTACAGAGGGCCTGCCTATGGGCAGTCAGTGCAAACTCTCTTGTTTGTCCCTGTCACCAGCCAGGTGACATTTATCTACCCTATGGAATGTATGAGCAACGGCTACAGGAATGGGCCTGAGGAAGACGTCTAGAGGTGTTGGCAGATGTTTTGTGTGGGAGGTGTAGAAGCTGGGGATATGCCCTGCTGTTCAGATAGACTTTTTGGTAAGGTTAAGGAGAATGATGATCACACTGTGGTCACCATCATCTGGCGTGGGATAGCAGACCGAGCAGAGAGTTAAACTTAAGGTGTTCACAACAGTTTAGGAGAAGCACACTAGGATGTTTCCCTTCCTGAGGGAAGCTCTAGGGATCATTCTAAAAGCCCCAAAGCATTAAGATCCCTCCCTAGCCTGAGGTGTAAGGTGTTACTTCTCCAGGTGCAGGGTGGTGGTTCTCCCTCCATCATCAGAACATCAGTGTGTCTCATTTCAGTACCTATAACTTCACCTTTTTTCTAATCATTCCCTACTAACCCCCAGACTTTTCAGCTGCAGGAGTTACACAAGAGGGACACAGCCATTTTAGTAAACTTACAGCAACTTATTATGACCCCACTTTGGCCCCCATGTACCACTGTAGGGTGACTTGTACTCACCAAGTGGTCATTATTCTTTGAGACTGTTATTCAGTTGAGCTGGGACCTTCGCCTACCTATGACCGGTCATTGTAAAGTACTAGTCATAACAGATGATGGACTGGCAGTTGATTGCCAGAATGACCAGGAAGTGCTTCTGCCGAGAGGAGAGTTAGTAACAACCGTGGTTCCACTTGGAGTCTTTGAGATAGACAATGTGGCCTGCAACCAACCTCCCAGTTCCTCGTCATTAACAGGCAGTGAAGTAGAGGACCATTAATTGCTCAGCAAAGCACAGTAATTCCCAGCAACCATACAATTTTGACTACTATCATTTCATAAATGGACTTCCCTCAAATGCCATTGATTAGTGTATGAGACCTCATCCTTTCTCTTCTAGAGAGCTATGTCTCTGATGTATCTCATCCTTATCATTAACACAATCAAGAACCGGGAAGAGTCTGAGATTTTTCCTTATAAATTAGCCTGGCCTATCAGTTTTATCAAGGCTGGTAAAAGACATAAGACCCCTGGATCAGAGACAGAGGACCCTAATTCATAGCACAGCCAGCAGTGTGAGCATCTGCAGATTTGTGTCAATTCCCCTTGCATTCCTAGGGGCAGATGTGATGGGCCTGGATGGAGGTTTGGTCATACAGTTGGTTTCATTACAGGACAGTAACCTTGACTTCAGAGAACCCAGATATTTTATGCCGTACCTATATATGGCTATTGCTCCAGAGGGAGATATTATCTCTATTTTACAATGCTGTTTGCAGCACAAATATCCTTGAAAAGATTGTCTGGGCTTGGTGTCCATAGCTCAGTGGTTAGGGAACTGGCCACATACACCGGGCCTGGTGGGTTTGAACCCAGCCTAGGCCTGCCAAACAACAATGACAACTACAACAAAAAAATAGCTAGGCATTGTGGCAGGTACCTGTAGTCCCAGCTACTTGGGAGGCTGAGGTAAAAGAATTGTTTAAGCCCCAGTGTTGGAGGTTGCTGTGAGCTATGACACCATGGTACTCTACCAAGAATGACATCATACTGAGATTCTATCTCAAAAAAAAAAAAAAAAAGAAAAGAAAAGAAAGAAAAGAAGAAGAAGGAAAAGGGAAAAGATTGTCTGGAATAAAGGTAATGCCTCTACTCATAAGACCTGCAGAAATGTGAGAGATCCCTGAAAAATTGTTTCCCAATAGTAGTCGCATAAATAAAGACATTCAGTAAAATAGTAAGGGCTGAGATAGAAGTACTCAAAGCACTCACTTACAATGAGTGTTCATCACTTCTGCTGATAATATGTATTTTTAAGAGACATGATTTTATTCTGTTACCCAGGCTGGAGTCCAGTGGTATGATCACAGCTTAAATTCTTGGGCTCAAGCGATTCTCCTACCTTACTCTTCCAAGAAGGTAGGCTTATAGGCATGTACCACCATGCCTGGATAATTTTAAACATTTTTGTAGAAATGAGGTCTCACTATGTCGTCCAGGTAGGTCTTGAACTCTTGGCTTCAGACAATCCTCCCACCTTGACCTCTTAAAGTGCTGGGATCACAGGTACAGTAATCCCATACCTAGTCCCTCTGTTGATAATTTTTTATATCCCACCACCCCCATTCAGTTGTGCTATGTATTATTATTATTTTGAAAGATATATATTTGTAAATTCAGGAATTAGGTGACTAAAAAGATGCTGTTCATGATTATTAAATGCAGTATATCAGTTTTATCACTAATTGAATTGGTACACCATGTAATTACTGAATACTTACTTTCTATGTTATCATTTTTAGACTACTCAGCATAAACCAGATGAAAATTAAATAGATTTAGTCCATAGGCATCCACCCTTAATACAGCACAGTGGTTGCTCAAAGCCATCCCCACTGTGTCATATAAAGCTGGACTGAATATATTAGAAAGTAGTAATAAAGGGAACAAGATCCTGAAATGAAGGTGGGAGGGAAGAACTAATTAAAAAAAAAAACATCCTATAAACATTTGCTGCTTCTAAGAAGATCTGGTAACATTTCTAAGGAGATAATGACACAGATGACAATTTCTATTAGTTCAGGGACCAAGAATACAGGGAACAGAAGAAAGGAAATGACAGACTTAATTACTCAGATAACACAGTACTTCTTCCCTTCCCTACCCTCTGTCATAAAATGTTTGAAATCTGGCCTTTCATTTGGTTGTGAAATCTATTCGGCTACCACCTATTGAATGCTTACCATATACATTGCATATTTAAGCCTCTGAGTAAAAGGTGGTCTTGGTAAGGCTGATAAAATGTAACATAAAAAATTTTGCTAAATGCCAGAAGAGTGCCTTGAGAAATCAAAGCATAAAGGAACATGTCTAAGACACAGTCCCCAATCTTTTTGGCATCAGGGACTGGTTTCAGGCGGGACAATTTTTCTATGGACCAGTGTGAGGGATGGTTTCAGGATGATTCTAGTGCATTACATAGTTCATCAGGAATTACATTCTCTAGGAGAGTACAACCTAGATCCCTCACATATGCAGTTTGCAGTAGGATTGGAGTTCCTATGAGAATCTGATTCTGCTGCATATCTCACAGGAGGGGGAGCTCAGGTGGTGATGCAAGCACTGGGGAGTGGCTGTAAATATAGACGAAGCTTCTGGCTCCCCTGCTACTTACCTCCTGTTGTGTGGCCCGAGTTCCTATCAAGCCATTGACTGGTGCCAGTTGTTGGCCTAGGGATTGGTAATTGTAGGTCTAAGAGACAGTGTGACAAGAGGCTTTAAACTGCAGAGGAGATGGGTTCATGTTAGGAGCATGGACCTAGGGGCCAGACAGCCTGGATTCAGAATTGGTATCTGCTTTTATTAACTTGCTGAGACTATGGCACAGGCTGCATATGTGCATACTTAGAAATATTCTCAAAGGGGCCTGGCTTTGTAGCTCATGCCTATGATTCCAGGACTTTGGGAGGCTGAGGTGGGAGGATCACCTTGACCAGAAATTTGACACTAACCTGAGCAACACAGCAAAACTCCCTTCCCAGAAAAAAATATATATTTTTTAAATTAGCTGGTATGAGTGCAGTAGCTCACGCCTGTAATCCTAGCACTCTGGGAGGCTAAGGTGGATAGATTGCTTGAGCTCAGGAGTTGGAGACCAGCCTGAGAAAGAGCGAGATTCCACTAAAAATAGAAAAACTACTAGGTGTAGTGGTGGGTGCCTGTAGTCCCAGCTACTCTGGAGGCTGAGGCAAGAGGATTGCCCAAGCTCAAAAGTTTGGAGTTGCTGTGAGCTATGATGGTGCTATGACACTCTACCCAGGGCAAAAGAGTGAGATTCTGTCTCAAAAAAAAAAAAAAAATCTGGGTATGGTAGTACACACTTATTGTCCTAGCAGTTGGTGGGGGGGCTGTACTCTGACACTACAGTGAGATATAATCACATCACTGCATGCTAGCCTGGGCAACAGAGCAAGACTCTGTCTCTAAATAATAACAATAAAATTAAAATATAGAAAAATTATTTTAGTGGGATGGCATGTACAGCCATCTGGAGTAGTCACAGCTACTCTGGAGGCTGAGGCAGGAGGATCACTGGGACCTTGGAATTTGAGGTTGTAGTGAGTTATGAGGATGCAACTATACTCTAGTCTGGGTGACTGAGTGAGACCTGTCTCAAGAAAATAATGAGAACATTTCCAGTAGCAGCCTATATAGCCTATAGCTAGGAGGAGTGAGAGTTATAAGAAATACCTTTATAGCTCAAGAATGGAACACCTTGGTGAAAAGGGCATGGAGAGGGATTTAGCTCTCCTAACAAGCATGAGGGCTTGTGAGATGAGAGCTTTGGTGTTGAGAGACATGAGATCAGCCTTATATTAGGCAAGAAGAGAAGGCAGTTGCGAAGCATGCCCATTCTATCATAGACTCACTTACTCTGACTCTGTCTCCTCTCCTGCCTGCTGAATGCCAGCACAGTGTCTCTCTGCTGAAAATTACCAAGCTCTGCTAAAACTAAGATCTATCTTTCTTTTTTTTTTTTTTTTGAGACGGAGCCTCAAGCTATACCCCTGGGTAGAGTGCCATGGCATCACAGCTCATAGCAACCTCCAACTCCTGGGCTCAAGCGAGTCTCCTGTCTCAGCCTCCCAAGTAGCTGGGACTACAGGCGCCCGCCACAATGCCCGGCCATTTTTTGGTTGCAGCCATCATTGTTGTTTGGCGGGCC